>RJWJ010040095.1:0-14135 GCA_004363605.1 Indri indri | reverse complement strand
TAAATTCTTGTTGTATGAGGATTACCCAGAAAAGTTTAAGATATGCAGTTTCTGTGTATTTATAATCCACTGTATTTCATAACTCATAACTAAGCATCATTCCTAATAATCGACACATAGTCTATATGATCTCAAGGAAAGCACCTGTGAGCACCTAAATATAGACATCAAAGGAATTTCACCTTCATAGGCGTGTACTTAAATATAGAAATCCATATCTCCAGATCAATCGTGTCTCCTGGCCCCTCCTGTTCTCCCCTTGACATACTAATTAGGGAATTCAAAGGAGATGGAAAAAACTTGGCAACAAGTTGGTGGGCCTCACCGTCAGCTGCTGAGCTTGGGGCAGCTGATCACCGGACCTATGGTGGGTCCTCCCCTGGGGATGTCCCAGCCTGGCTCTGTAATACAGATGGTCACTAGCTCACCTGCCCCCTTGGGAACAATTTCTCATAGGTAGACTCGAAAGCTTTCTCAACTCTGCTACTGTGTACTTCTGACATATTAAGCATAACTTATTAAACAGACTTAAATCTTTGATGAACTTACAGTGCTCCAAAGTCATTATTTTGACATCAATGAGAGCCTTATAGACGGCAAACCGTGGGAGATCAAACAGGTGTCGTATTGACCAAAGAAAACATCCTGGAGTTTGTTTTTGACCAAACCTCTGATATGTGTTAGCTTTATTTTGATTTGACTCTACCTTTCAAAAATGAGATACCGCCAAAAGAAAACACCAAAATAACAACCATTAATGATGCCCTCAGGAAAAACTAAGTTTTTGATAAGACTATATCTGCTTGGTAAGTAAAACTTCACAAGGGAAGTCGTAGAATCATATAGCTAGAAGGAATATTTCAGATCATCCTGTCGCATTCCCTTCCCCTTAGAGCTGAGGAAAACGAGGTCGAATGGTGTGAAGTGACTTACCCAAAGCCACAGGGCCAGGCAGGAGCAGAATTAGAACTCAAGTCTTTGACTCTTGACTATGCAAATCACTGAAGGTGGTTTTGTTTTTAGTATTTAGTTGCTACCCTAAACACTAAATTCACTAGGGAATGGTATATTCTCCACATAAATTCATGAAACATAAATGAAATTTCTGAAAAAAAGAGAAAAATACATACCAGAAAACTGCTAAATTTATCATGCATAGTATATAGCAACATTTCCTTTGTGTACAACGCTTCACTTCATTATCACCTCACAGTGCTACAATAAACCCTGGCACAAACTGGTATTTTTGAAATTGTGTTCACTCTTCTGAGTCACGGAAACACTACTCAGGGGATTTAAGCAGTAATATATGCACTAGTCGTCCAAGACCACTGACCAAAAAAACAGTTCTACAAATATCCCATAGTCACTAGGGAAATCTGCCTGTTTTGTACAAATACCATAAATTCTCTTGGTGTTATTTAGAATTAAATGAGTTCAAAAGTGGTCTTCAAAGGTTCTATGCTTGAATTAAAAATAATATAAAATCATGTTTAAAATTATGTTAACAATATTTATAGATGAATCTAAAAATTGTTCATACAAAAGAAAGGCAAAATGTTTTTAATTTAAAGCTATCTCCAGTAACTCCCCTGTTTGAGAGTTTAATTTGCTAATTAGAGTGATGATACCTGCCTTCGTGGTGAGTTATGGGTAATTAGATGTTGCAACTGAACTACTAAGAGAGACTAGACCCCACAAAGTGCAGTCAACCAGATCATTATCTGAGGCAAAGCAAGCTAATTATCACCATAAAGTTCGAACTAGAGGATTTGATCTGAACATCTAGTGGACTCTATTGGGGGTCAAACCCCTTGTGCTTAGTGAATTCACACCATACAATCATTTTAGTACCTTAAAATGGGCTTTGATATAAGAAAAGCATACAGTATCAGAAAGTGTGCATAGAAGAAAAGAAAACATGTAGAGACAGCCCTTGCTGAGTTCCAGAGAGTTTCCTATAACCAAAGAATGGGAAGTCGAAATCTGAAGTTGGGACAACCACTCCCAGGTGACTGATCCCTCTTTGATTCTCACTTTGGAACACCTGGGAAGTCAGAATATTCTAGAATTACTTCCTCTATGGCAGCTATAGAAAATTACTTCTCCTCTCTCCCAGGAGAGGCTCCGTTAGTCCTCAGGGGTCAGTGAGGGGAGAAGTAAATGTGCCTGGGACTGCCAAGATGGTACCCGTAGTAGTGCATTTGACAAACGAACAATAAAGTTTAAAGAAAGGAGGAAACACGATTTTGGTGGACTTAACAAATATTCGTGATCTACTTTTAGTCCCAATGACTGTTGAAACACTACTTCCATGAGACGATACCTTCTGTGGTCCAAACATCCAATTTACAAATAAACTCATGGAATGCCACTTGTTTGTAAATTACAGATGCAGAAAGATTTCAAGCGTAAATGAATTATGGTAATGAGATCATAAAGTTTTCTTAACTGTTTGTTACTGCGAGAAATTGTTACAGAACAGGACTCTTTCAGGACTCTGACACATAACAGCATTCTCAGACTGATCACTATCCCTCAGTCATCACCTTTGATTGTGCGACTGTGTCCACTGTTTCTGTTTCATTTCCCTGACAAGATAGCAAAGCTTTAGTTTTATTCACAGGTGATGCTGTCTTGTACAGTCATTTAGAATCTCGAGGCCATCATGGCCGGGAGTAGGGAGGAAAGAGCAGGGGACAGGAAGCAGGCTCTGTGCACGGCAGACCTGTTCCAGAACAAAGAGAGACACTGTACAATTAGCCAATCGTTTGAGATACTGCGATACTCCTTATATGCTCACGTGTTAGTTTATTGCTTGCCAAAACTTTTCCTTTATATTTGCAATAGATACCAGATTAATTATCAACATCTCACCAAGAAATAGAAAATTCTATATTTTTTGTCTTTCAGGCTTAACGTTCAAAGGCTTTTCTTCAGATAAAAATATGCAGTTTCTCTTCATAAGTACAAGTGGCTTACTAGAGTCTACAATTATTGACTAAATACATAAATGTTTGTTGAATGAACACTGGCACATCTCTAACCAATGCCTAAATCGAAGCTTGATAGTCCACCACACTCTGAGAGGACAACCCAGTCCCCCAAGTCCCTTATATTTATAGGTGAGGAAATTCAGGCTTAGAGAGTTTGCACTATATATATATCACTGTTACAAATCTCCCTCCCAGATCTATACTGATTCCAAATCCTGGAATCTTTGCTTTCCATATTTTGATGTCTATCTCTGTTTGTTACAGGAAGAACAAAATAGAGAGAAACATATTTTGAGCTAAAACACTCTGGTGAAAATCCCACTTCTATTCTTTTACAGTGAAAATTAGAAATCTAAATATTATTTTAATTAACACATTTGTAAAATGTATAGAGATGTCAAGAAAAAAGGAAATTGAGATTTTTTTAAAACTACATTGACAGTAAGAACTAAGAATAAGAATAAACCCTTATGTACAGAGAAACTCCAATACGAAGTAATCTGACATCTGTTAAATTGGATAGCAGGAAGGAGTCATAAATCCTACATGAATCTCTATTGCTAAGGATCATGAGAAGAGACTTAATAACAATATCGCCTTTGATTACAGACATGCGGAGAAAGTTTGAAAAGCGAAAAATACAAAGCCTACTGCATATTAAGATTCCATTTCAATGAATATTGGGCTACACTCGTCAGAAATTCCAAGCAAGCCCTGGTAATGTCTTAGATATGGGAGAGTGAAAGCAGAAGAGGTAAAATGTATTGTACATATCCCACGGAAAGCCACCAAATGCTCTTATTTGGCATAAAAAGAACTGAGAGTTTGATGCATTTTATCACAGCCTGTGGGAAATGTTTTATTCTTTGAGTAAGTTATATGATTTTTCCCCGCTGTTTGTTTTAAATTAGTGAGGGAAACATTTCCAAATTTAAATAGCTAAAAAATATTTTCAAATCTTAAATACCTAAGTTCGAATTGACCGTGTAGTATTTCATGTGCCTTCCCCTTCCCTATCTATTTTAACCCCGAGTCAGTCACCTCTCCGCTGCAAATGAGAAGCCAGACGCTGAACTTCCTTAGCGGTTTGCTGTTACCTTGCGGGGGGTGGAAATCTGGTTCTGGCTGATTTGACAGATATTTTTCTTTGCTGTTGTTTGGCGTGCATTGTCTCCAGCACACAGAACAGGAGGCAAAGCCTTGCTGTCAAAGAGCCCTCTTTTCGGAGAGAGCCCATGCGCAGGATGCGCGGCTGAGCTGACCCTGCAGGCGGCGCAGGCGGAGGCCCGGGGCGTCAGTGACTTCTCCCGTGTTCAAACTAGGGGCCGTCTCTGGAGCATTTTGGAAAGTATAAAGTCTAAAAACCTCCAGGCATACAATCTTCTTAGGATCTCCCCTCTACATGAAGAAAGGAGAAACACGGACTTCCAGCGCGTTCCGCTGGGATTCAGCATTATTCGCGCAGTTACTGCGCACAAACGACCGTGAATATTCCGCTGCAACTAACGTTTTGCGTTCTTTCTGTGCATCCCGTAACTTCCTTCCTAGATCACCTGAAGGATAAGTTAGAAGAATACATGGCCCGATTTTCCAAGGTCAGGATCGTTCGCACCAAGAAAAGGGAAGGGCTCATCCGGACCCGACTCCTGGGGGCGTCGATGGCAAGAGGCGAGGTCCTGACGTTCCTGGACTCCCACTGCGAGGTCAACGTGAACTGGCTGCCGCCGCTCCTCGGTGAGTCCACGTCCCCGGAGGGCCTGGCGAGGCCGCGGTCCCCGGAGGCGCGCACCCGCGTCCACAGAGTTTGCAAGCCGCAAAGACTAGCGGTCCTTCCCGCAATTTTTCTAGCGGAAGCCTTGAATTAGTATTAGAGTTATTAGAACCAGAATATCTTAACCACTGCTGAGGACAGCAGTAACTAGAAAACTACATTAAAGTTGACATTTTAGATAATGTCAACTGCAATCTAACTTAAGGTGTAGAAAGGTTTCATTTATCTTAGACGTTTTCCTTTTTTGTAGTCTTATTAACTGGGTAAACACTAAAAGAAAAAAGGACCCCCAAATTCTTTTTTATCGTCGTTCTGTAACTACGATAAGACTAAAATATGCACACACATTTAGCAAGTATTACATGGTTGTTAAGACATGAGGAAGGAAAATTATTCAGCCCCAGAATACAGTTAAGATGTAAACACCTTGACATTTTCTAGGATTTATCACGCCATTTCTTTTTTTTGTTATTCTTTCTACTTCTGGCACCAGACTATCCCTAAATATACAACCCCCACCCCATATTCATTATACAGAGACCCTCTCAAACACTCAGAGCTGTTACCCAGGTGATATGTCTTAAATGTTCACGATAAAATGAAGAGAGAAACAAGAAGGCTATGTCAGACTGTGCTTGAACTGTTAGAGACACAAGACTGGAAGCAATTCAAGCTAGAAGGCATATGCGTGACTCAGTTCAAGCTTCACTATTTTTGCTTTTTATTTTACAATGAAGTCAGATATAAAGTCCAGTTGTGGATAAGAAATAAATTGTGAGCCTGAAAAAAATCTCTAAGAAGTTCTTCTTGTACACATATTGTACTCCTTCCTATTCTTCCAGATTTCAATAAATCAACTTTTGTTGTAAATACATCCCTGGCCTTGGAAGTAAAGCCACTAACAACTGCCTTCACAGTAGCTGCCTCGGAAAGAACGATTTGCTATTGAGTACTGTGTAGGATTTCAGCAAAGCTCCATTAGTAAAAGATGGGGGGGGGGGATCAATTGAAACTGTATAGGATTTAAAAAAGGAAACAACCAGCGTCTAAGACCCCCCGCCACGTCACCACAGACCCCCGCACAGAGGACTGCCCGGCCATCCTAATCGACGGGCTGTTTCAGTGTTCCTACAGTCAGACTCCTCTGAGCTTTTAATTAAAAGTACCTTGTCCAAGGACATAGCAATTTAGAGCTTCATCAGCAACGGTGAGACTCCCACAAACTGAATTTGACCTATATGGTGCTGAATACTCAAGGAAGTCAGCAAAAGGTCTAATTTATTTATGAACCAAAGCAATCCCTAAATGCCAATTATCGAGTCTCTGATTGTTCACCATGTGTCTAACAAAACATGAGAAAAAAAACAGGAAAAAAGAAAAAGAGAATAAGAGAAACCCACAACCCACTTTTCCTCATTAAAGCGTTTCATTTCCTGTAGGCCTGATAGCTAAGAAATGATCCAAGCGTGGGATCACTATCTTTTCTTATTTTCCTCTGTCAGTGTCTTGATGCATTATCCAAAATGAAAAAAAAAAAAAAAACAGGTGGAGCCACACAGTCTCTTCGTTCATTTTTCACCTTGGGATTATACCTGAATTTCAATTTCCCATTAAGAGTCTGTTTGTTTGATCCCTGGAAATTGAAATGTAGGCACAAGCCTTGGATGAAAAATTCGTCATGCTTCTCTCACCCTAAGCTAGTACAGCGGGATGAGAGCTGAAAGGAAATCCGAAGGGAAAGTTGACACTTAATTTAACAGACACATCCTCTTTGGGTCACCTTGGAACCCTTTGTTGGTCAAGGAATT
Source organism: Indri indri (assembly GCA_004363605.1). Classification (NCBI taxonomy): domain Eukaryota; kingdom Metazoa; phylum Chordata; class Mammalia; order Primates; family Indriidae; genus Indri; species Indri indri. The sequence goes on along the minus strand of RJWJ010040095.1, from coordinate 7,560 downwards.
TGTAAATCAAACCTGATTCCAAATTTGATTGAAGAACGTCACTGAAACCTTAATACTAAAAGACCTGCAGGGGTGACAGCAGAAATATTTTGGACATGGCAGCAATGGTCTCATATGTCAAAGACATCTCTGGGGAAACACCATTTGGATAAAGATTAAAACCCATTGTAAGACTTGCCCAGGTGAAAGCGGATGCTCAGAGAGTCCTTGGTGGAGATTAATTGGAAATGGGGGAGGGGTGTCTCTCTGTCCACTAGTCAGCTGGGATACGGGAAAGGCCACCTCGGGACCTCTGAGGCTCACTGGGGCTGTGCCATCTAAGGTTGCAACCTCAGCACCCCGCATCCCCTTACCCTGTTTTTTTTTTCCATTTTATTTGTCACCTTCTAAAACACTATATAATTTAGTTATTTACTATGCTTCTTAATTGTCTTTGCTTCATTCCTGAAGACAGGGATTTTTTGTGTTGTTAGTCATTGCTGTGTCCCCTAGAACCTAGAAAAAGTGACCAGCACAGAGTTTCTAATCAATAAAAAATGTAATTGTTGAAATAGGAAAAGGACAGATGCATGAATAAAAAGGCACATAGAGCTAGAGGTGAAATATTCCACAAGATCCTTTGGTTTCCACACCCTGTATTATCAGAATAAAGCCACTGTTATTCCAGCCAATAAAACCTTGTGCTTCCTGCCCCCCAATTAGGAGAAATTTCTGGAGCAAATGGACAGTTTCCTTATTGTAAGAACTTTACCCCAACACAGATGATGTTTACTCCAGGACTCCTGGAGAAAGTGTGATACACAAACAACCAAACTTCAGAATAGTTCTAAATGATCTCTATCATTTCTTGGTTTAGTGTTGCATGCCGCAGCCAAAGGTCTTCCAGATGATGAGAGCAGGTGTTCGTACTTCAAAGTTCTGCCTGTTAGACAGTATTGGCTTTTTATAATAAATATTGCTTAAATGCACATTCTTGGAAAGAAAGATACTTCACAGATCGCTATTCTAGGTGAACCGAAGTACACAAACACCAGTTCCCTGCACTGGCTGCTAATGCTAGCACAATAGCACTACCTGCTTGGGAAAGGAAGGTGCTGAAACTGAAAAAAGAAATCACCCCTCTGCTACCAGGAGAAGCACCATGGAAAGGCTGGGTTTGGGGTTTGGACTCCTGAGCAGGGCTGCATCTTGTTTATTGTTCTCAAAAGCTGAGTAACCCTTGACAAGTTATTTAACTTCTCTGAGCTCAGCTTCTTCACACACAAATTGGGGATGTCAATAATAGGCATCCTACAGGGTTGCTCGGAGTATTAGAAATAGCATGAGTATAAATAACTTAGTAGCTGTAGCTGCTCAAGAATTTAAAGTAGAAGGAGTAATAGCAGTAGTATCATACCGCCTAACACTTTTTGGATATGATGGAGGAGGATAAAAATGTATAGCTTTGACAAACAGAGTCTATCTCAAAGATCAAATAAGACTTGGCAAAATCTCTGGCAAACCCCAAAGCAAAGAATTCTATGCATGGTCTGTCACATTTGAGGGGAACAACCATCATGACTGTTATGAGATTAGATGCCACAAAAACCATGAAGTTAAATATTTACATCTTGGAACTCTCAGAAAGCAGGCCAGTATTTTCTCAGCAGGCGGTGGCTATATGCTCGAAGGAACACAAATACTGTGTATGCTCTGCGCGTGTTGGATGCATGATAAAATGACAGATTGGGGACAGGTCAAAGCAAAAATGTGACAGAGGGAGAGCTAAATGGACTTCTGCAAGTCTCTCTGGGACGTAACTTTCTTAAAGGCAAATGCGGCAACTCTAATTGTACCTAATCACTGTCCCATCACGTTAAGTCCTGCGCTCTCACAGAGATTCCCACAAAGTGCTGAGAGAGTGACAGGGAGCGAGGCTGCGAGCGCGATGCATTAGCAGGGAACTGCAGGCTTCTCTCTGCTGAAAATGATAGATGACCTAGGCAGGCATGTCATTTCCTGTTTTGTGCTTTCATTTTTCAGACCAAATTGCACTAAACCACAAAACCATCGTGTGTCCCATGATCGATGTCATTGACCACAATCACTTCGGGTATGAGGCCCAAGCTGGGGACGCCATGCGAGGAGCCTTCGACTGGGAAATGTACTACAAAAGAATCCCCATCCCTCCAGAGCTGCAGAGGGCAGATCCCAGCGACCCTTTTGAGTGAGTAGCAGCTGGGGGAGGGGCCGAGGGAGAGAGGGCAGGTAACTCCTTCCAGGTGCGTCCAGCCTGGGTCCCATGAGGAAAGTTATCTTTAATAAATGGGATAAAACAGGTGGCAACAACATACGAAACGTCAGAGAAAGGTCAGACCTGCAAGCTGTAGAAAACTGCGAGCTGTGCCAAATACTTGGACCATCCCTTCTCCAACTTTGCTAGGCATGAGAGAAAGTGTGCAGATGAAAGATCAGGAAAATGCGTCGTTAACAGAAAGTACGTGGAGAAGGAAGGCATGTGCCCTTCCAGATGCTCTGTTCTTATTCTCAGTTCTTTCTGTTCTTTTTTACTTTTCCTTAAGGGGTTACTGAAATTAACTGTTATTTTTCTTTTATTGGAGATTGACATAGACCATGAACCAGTACTCAGCCTGTCTTCTGCACCCTGTTGGGAACTATCTATGATGAGGGCCGTGCTCCTGAGCAGGTGCTCCCATGACTTCAGCTTGGGGAAGTGAATCAAAATGATTCCTCCAGAGTACATAATCTTTGATAACTCTGCCCCTAACTTAAGTACATACTATATAGAGAAGAATATATAACAATGATCTGTTGATTAATTTCCACCAAACTAAATCCTCTTCTTTCAGTATGGACATGAGAATTGTGCATTTCAAGAAATAGAAAAAAATAAAGAAAGAAATATGGTTCATGTTGACAAACTGTCAGGACCACTAATGGTGAATGGTAAACTTTTTCCAACAGTTAGCCCGGAGATTGCCCAGGGCATACTAGTATCTATTCCTCATATTGCACCCTTTGATCTCATTAAAACCTTTACAATTTTAAGACTATTGTATATATTTATATTTTTTCTTAGTACAAGAAAAACGTCTGTGATCAAGGCTTTGCACACTCTGTAAGAGTCCATTTAAAATGCATTAAAATAATACTGCCTTTTCATCAATAATATGGGCCATAAAAGTTTGCCGTAAAGAAGCTACTGAGTACAAAAACCGCTTCTGTGACACTAACACTTTAAATTACAGTAAACATTTTGTAACGATTGGGAAAACGTTTCTTCAAGTTCTAGTCTCTGGAAAGCTGAACTCCCAGGGGAGCAGAGGGGGGTTTTGATAGACCTTGGCCTGATAAAATGGAAGAGAAGTTGTTTATTTTGTAAAATGAAGCATCTTCATTACACACCAGAACTCTTCTGGAGGTAGGCCTCTTTAGACCCTCAACTTATGGGAGAGTTTTTGAAAAAATAAAATAAAATGAAAGACCTTTGTTACTTCTCCAAATGTTTGGCTAAAATGTCATAGATACTCAAAACTTCCAGAGAAGTTTTTTAGGGATCTCAGCAAAGGAGTTTCTAGGAAGCATTTGAAGTGGGTCCAGATGAGAGATGCTCTTCATACTTCCATGAAGGCAACCTTCTGCACATCGTGACAAAGGGCTTAAGCTGGGACAAATAATGAGTGTGTGAGATAACACATCTGGTGACTAGCTTCATTTAGCCATTCCATGATGTGTACATATTTCAAAGCATCATGTCGTGCGCCATAAATATAATATATACAATCAATTTCTATTTGTCAATTTAAAAAATAGATAAGAGGAAGAAAATAAAACAAAACAAAAAACTGTTTCAAATGCTAAAAATAAAAAATGTGTGGGTGGTGGAGAGTACACAAGAGCCCTAAATAACAAGTATAGCTGTCCTTAGGTGGCTGCCCACGCCCAGAGAAGAGCTGCAGTTTGGCTGCTGCTATCCGAGGTCACCATGTTTTAGGGGCTAGATTTCATCCACGATGGCTGTCCCAATACTGCAGCTATAATGACCGTTTACGTTACTCATGCCGCGGCAGCAGACCAGGGCTTTCTGAAACAGTGGGATCAAAATGCTGCCAAAGGAATCTCCAATGGTGAAAATTATAAAAGTATAAAAAATTGTAAAAGTAGTCTCGGTGCCTGCACTGTCCATGGGAATGTTTGTCAGGCAGACCGGGGCTGTGGCTGTCACAATATCGAGCACCTCGCTTAACCCCAGACCTGGCAGAACTGGTAACTTTGAGGACTACATTATCTCCTGCTCACGTCACCTACTTAGGTGGTTGCCGTCCTGTCAAAGATTGCATTCATCTACTGCATGTTACCATCTTTCTGCTTTAAGTCCCTTTTATTCCTGGGAATGTAGATGTTTCAGCTTTTTGTAATAAATGTAACTTCCTAGAGGTGTCCACTTTGATCTTAAAAACTGCATTTGCCTCCCTGCTAATAAAAGAATGGTTACCCGAACAGCTCTGAGCAGCACATCTGCAATCCCGTTTCCGCGGCAGTCACCTGAAAGTGCTTGTAAACAGACATGCTTTGGGCTAGAATTTGCTTCTCTGGATGTCAAGCTGTAAGATTCACAGAATGAATGCGGTCTATCTATACACCTCCCTTTTAGTCTTTGCGTTTCAAGAGGCTGCTGCCAAAGTGTGTGGTTTTCTGTGGGAAGAGGGGAGAGGGGCAGAAAAGATAGAAAGAGGACTGTGTGAAAATATCGTGAATCTCAGGACTTTCCATACAATATGTATGCAAAAAATTCTCTTTCTGTAGCAAGTTTACCAAATGTCCTATATGACAAGAACTAAATTCTCTCATTTATTCCGCCATTATTTGAGTTTTCAGAGACTATTGATTAGAGCGGTGCTTTTCACTGTGAAATTAGTGGGGCATGAACAGTATTTAACTATTAATGAATCGAATTGAAAATGTCAGAGTATTATACTAGTGGGTAGGCATAAGCGTTATTTCTCAAATATTCAATTTCAGTTATAATGCATGTATGATCCTGGGGAGTGGTATAAACTGTATTTCTTAATGTAGGCTACATAGTCAAAAGAGTTCAAAACCTACCAACTTCTAAGAATCTGACCTTCAACAATCTGACTATGAAAGAAAAGGAAAACTCATGGATAACTTTGGACATGAAGAAAATATTTACTTATCTTTGCAAAGGTATCTAGTTTTGAGACAAACTGCTACTAGAATATGAGAGAAAATTCAATATTTGTGGTTCAAATTGTTACATGGCAGTCAAAATTCTGATTGGATTGGACTGGATATATTTGAGAAACATTTTTGTCTTTTGAGTAAAGAAAAACAAAACGTTGCTCTTTTCTAGTGGTTTTTATCTTGCTGTAATGCTTTCAGGAAATACTTGTTATTCATGGCTTTGAGAAGACTTGCTCATTCCTGGTTCATCTGGAATGCAGGACACGTAGGAATGTAAACCTTTTGTGTGTGACAAAACAGAATATGCTCCTTTAGTCACGACGACAGAGGGGAAGATGTTCCTTTGCTTTCTGACCATTAACTTACTCCCTTTAACATTATCTCAGCATCTAAAAGTTTATAAAGGACCAGAAGAAATTAGCTTGCCCAACTTCCTTGTCAATGGAAGCAACCGCTAGGCAATGTCCAAGACAGGTGAGCAGCCTCTGCTGGAACTTGGCAGGAAAGTGTATTTGCTCCCCCAAAAGACAGTCCCTTCCGTTAAACTCATTGACAGAAACATTTTTCCTTCTGTTAAGAAAATTCTGCCTCCCTGGTCCCAAATTGTCCTACTTAAGATATAAAGAATGTCTAATTCCTCTTCAATGATAGAGCTGTTAGAAATATTTGACACACAGCTCGGAAGGGATAGTCGCTCTGCCTACGCCTTCCAAGGGGGAACAGTAAGAAACTTTTTTCTTTTCCAGACTAAATATTTCCAATTCTACCACCATGTTTTCCACGTCCTCCAGCATCTTGTAAAAGCTCGTGCTTGTTGATGTCACTATTCAATATACATAAATTCATTTGACTACTACAGTCTCACCCACACTCCTTCAACTTATCCACAAGGATAATGTGAAATATTCCAACCAATATATCTGGTACTCAGGCCCTAACATATGACTCTATTAGCCATAAAAATAAACTTAATTTCTAGGGCATTTACCCCGGTTCCTAGAGATCATGCTTGCTTTTGCTAAGTACAAAGAATCTGTTCAGCAGTCCATCCAACTTTGCAAGTCCATTGCGTCTTTCAGAATCCACCTTTATCCTGTCTTTGAAATTGTGGAGACATTATTTTGACATGGCCAGTCTTCCTCAGCTAGATCTCTACAAGTCCTCAAAAACTTCTAACTTAGAGTTTTAATCATCATGGATGGAATTCTTGTGCACAACCATTAGTGAGAACTGACATTCTCTATTTTCCACCTGTTTATACCACCAATTTCCAAAATTTTAAAAATAAGGGTATCTACAATAAGGGAGAAAAACTCACAGGCTACAAACATCCATTTATTCTCTGAGGAACCCCCTATGTCTGTCGGTTCGAATTCAACGACTCCTCATCTGGGGCCGGTACCTGGCCCACAAATGTCCCTGGGCTTGGATAGCAATGGCCCTCACCTGGTGCCAAGCACCTCCAGGCAGGCAGTTCAAATACAGAAGGCCCCGTGAGGGCCTACGGGCTGAATGTGGAATGCCTGTGAGCTGGCTCTGAAGTCCAGAAGGGTTAAGCCTAGCCCACAATAAAATGCATCTCAGGGGGTCGTATCACAGTTGCATGGAAGTGGAATGCCTTCCACAGATTTACACACAGCACCTTCCTTTGTTCTTCCAAGTAACAGGGTGCAGAACTTGCTGACTCTCTTTCTTATATGAGAGCACGAGAGTATTGATGCCAACACTGTGTAGAAATCAGTGCTGCTTGGGTAACAAATACACCTTTTTCTAAATTTAGGGTTAGAATAGAATCCTAAAAATATATGAATAATCATAAATTCATCAAGTTAGAAGAAACCTAAAAGACAATCAGCCTCTCATTTTTATTGAAGAGGAAACCAAAGCTAAAGAGTCCAATACCACAACTAATAAATTTAACAGCTACTGCTAGAATCTGGGGTTGTTGACTCACCATTCCATGTCATTCTTTCTTTCACACCATGGTGGTAGGGAAAAAAGTAACAGTTGTTAAATGTGTACTGCTATGAATCAGGCACTGGGCTAGGAAATTTACATAAATTTCTAACCCATTTGATCCTATTTCAAGCCTATAAAATAAATAATACTGCCCACATTTTTACAAATGAGGCGATTTAGGCTCACAGAGGTTAAGCAGTTTTCCCAGGTTTACACAGCAAATTGGAATACCAGAGCCAAGGATTCCCACTATTCCATGGAAACTTCCACCTCCCTTTCTACTCAGAGAAGATGCATTCTCTAGAGCTTAAGGAAAAATCATGTTCAAATATAAAAATAAATTTTCAGAGAATACAGTAACTTCTTCCCCAAACACAGCAATGCAGCTAGCAAGTG
>RJWJ010040094.1:0-14139 GCA_004363605.1 Indri indri | reverse complement strand
TAGCACTCTGGGAGGCCAAGGCAGGCAGATCGTTCTGAGCTCAGGAGTTCGAGACCAGCCTGAGCAAGAGCGAGACCCCGTCTCTACCAAAAATAGAAAGAAATTAATTGGACAGCTAAAAATATATATAGAAAAAATTAGCCGGGCATGGTGGCGTGTGCCTGTAGTCCCAGCTACTCGGGAGGCTGAGACAGTAGGATTGCTTGAGCCCAGGAGTTTGAGGTTGCTGTGAGCTAGGCTGATGCCACGGCACTCGCCCCAGGCAAGAGAATGAGATTCTGTCTCAAAAAAAAAAAAAAAAAAAAAAATTCCCTTAATGCTGAAAGTATTAGGGATTTTGGAGAGAAGATTAATTAGGTGATTATGTTCAGTCCACCATTTTTATAGCAAACAGCAAGTTTCTATGCATTTTTTTAATAAAGTTGAGTTTGATTTTATTTTGAATTTATAGGGGAAAAATGAAATGAATTAAAAATAAAGGATATTCTGAATATCGGTAATTTTTTTTCTTTATATGAGATAATAGATTTTTAAATTCCTTCTTTGGTTAAGAAAAAATGGGTATTGACTGTAAGAACAATGAAGAAATTATCATTCTTACACCTCTTCCCTCCCTTCCCTGACACAGATTGTTAGTAATATTTTTGCTGCTACCTTGTTAAAGTAAAAATGCTTATTACACTTTGTTCCATAATCTTCATTTCCACATTATTTGGTTTCTGTATAAATGGAGGATTCATTGCTCCCCATCACATTGTTTGTCCATTGCTATGTAAATGATTTTTTCATTGCGTAGTTTATTTTAATTTAGCTCTTGGTTGTCTTAATGAAATCATGAAGTTTTCTTTATTGTGGTACAATACACTTAAGATAACTTTTACCATTTTACCCATTTAAAGTATACCATTGAATGATATTTTAGTACATTGATAGTGTTGTGCAATCTTCTCCCAATCTAGTTTGAGAACATTTTTATCACCTCAAAAGGAAACCTTGTACCCATTAAATAGTCACTGCCTATTTCCCCTTCTCCGAGTCCGGGGCAACCACTAATCTACTTTTTCTCATCCAAGTTGCCACTATTCTACTTTCTGAGTATGGATTTGCTTGTTCTGGACATTTCTTATAAATGCATTCATACAGTATGTGACCTTTTGTCTGACTTCTTTCACTTAATATAGTTTTTATGGTTTATCCATGTTGTAGCATGAATCAGGTACTTCATTCCTTTCCATGACTGATATTCTATATGGATATACCACATTTTGTTTATTTATCAATTGATGGATATTTATTCCCCCCAGCCCCCACACCTTTTGGCCATTGTGAGTAGTGCTGCTATGAACATTTGTGTACAAGTTTTTGTTTGAACATTAGTTTTCATTTCTTTTGCATATATACCCACGAGTGAAATTGCTGGGTCATATCGTAATTCTCTGTTTAACTTGTTGGGGAACCATCAAGTATTTAATCTCCAATTCCATATCACATTTCATATGATTGGTAGAAATTTAACTTCATTGATTCCTAGAGTGCTATCCGCTTTCTCCCATCCTCAGCTTGAGTAACAATCATAAAGTCTTATGTTGTACCATATCAAAGGGACCCTTTGGGTCATTGATCAAAACTGTGCATACAGGCAACCTCTGAGGTGTCCATGGTATCTGTCTACAGTTCGCTATAGTAGGTCTGAAGGCCGTCTGCTCATTACCTTTGCCACAGAGAAATCTCTTGTGAGGCTTTGGCTCTTTCTTCCCAGATGAATCACATGGCCATTCTTGTCCATGGTCTTGAGCTTATCTCAGGGTGCGAGAGAACAAAGCTTGAGTCCAGCTGCTGTGGAATGTACAGACTACTTCTCTTCAGCTCCATCCAGGGAAAATTTTCTAGTTTGCCTTGATTTTATCAGGTTGCTCTAAGGCTTCTGTGCTGATGTTCTGTTAGATGAATATTTATTTGTTTAGTTTAACACATATCTTTAATTATTTCCACCTAATTACAAGTTGAGCATCCCTAATCCAAAAATTAAAAATCTGAAATGCTCTAAAACTCAAAACTTGAGCCCTGACATGGTGCAGTAAGTGGAAAATTCCATACCTGACCTTCCTAATTTGATGGGTGTCAGTCAAAATGCGGTCAAAACTTTGTTTCATACACAAAACTATTAAATATGTTGTATAAAATTAACCTTCAGGGCTGGGCATGCCTGTAATCATAGCACCCTGGGAGGCCGAGGTGGGAGGATCTCTTGAGCTCAGGAGTTCGAGACCAGCCTGAGCAAGACTGAGACCCCCGTCTCTACTAAAAATAGAAAAAAATAGCCAAGTGTGGTGGCACACAACTGTAGTCCCAGCTACTCGGAAGGCTGAGGCAGGAGGATCACTTAAGCCCAGGCGTTTGAGGTTGCCTTGAGCTAGGCTGATGCCACGGCACTCTAGCCTGGGCATCAGAGCGAAACTGTGTCTCAAAAATAAAAATAAAAAAAAAACCTTCAGGCTATGTGTATAAGATGTATATGAAACGTAGATGAAATTCATGTTTGGATTTGGGTCCCATCCCCAAGATACCTTGTTATGTATGTGAAATATTAAAAAAACTGAAAACGTCTGAAATCTGTAACGCTTCTGGTCCTGAGCATTTTGGATAAGGGATGCTCAACCTGTATAGGTGAGGATTTGGAAATATTTTTTAAAAAACCACATTTTCATATCAGAAACCTTCATCTGTTTTCTTATATTATTTGAGTTTTATTAGAAATGATGTATCTGGGTTAAGCTTTGTTTACATTCATATAATTGAAGTTACTGGGTGTTTCAATATGTTACACCTGGGCTATCTTACATAGTTATTGAGTCTTTCAGTATATTACCCGTGTCTGTTATACCATGTTGCATGTAGTACAGGGTAGTATTCATATGATGATAGGTGAGTGATTCTTTCCAGGGATATTTTGCTTTAGATTCTTTGCCTCTAGAATCATCTGAAATTGAGTATTTTTAAAGAATTGTTGTCTTGGTAAATCATGAGATCCAAAAAGGAAAAAGATCAATCTAGGTGGATCAAGAGGAAAATTGAATACGAAAAGGAAAAACATAAGAAAAAGGTAAGATATAATTATTTCTACATCCTACAGTAAAGTAATAGGAAATAAAATATTCTTCTACATGAAAAACAATGTTGTGTATTTCTTACACTAATTTTTGATGGTTTTTAAAAAATCTGAAGTATAATTTGTGTACAGAAAATACACAGATCTGACTGGCATGATGGCTCACACCTGTAATCCCAGAATTTTGGGAGGCCGAGGTGTGAGCATCACTTGAGGCCAGTTCAAGATCAGCCTGGGCAACATAGTGAGACCACCCCCCGTCTCTATAAAGAATAAAAAAGTTAACCAAATGCAGTGTTGTGTGCTACTCAGGAATCTGAGACAGGATTGCTTGAGCCCAGAAGTTCAAGGTTGTAGTGAGCTATGATGATGCTACTGCACTCTAGCCTGGGCAACAGAGCTAGACTCTGTCTCAAAAAAGACAAAACAAACAGACAAAACGAAACCAAACAGACAAAAAACCTCCTCATAGATCTAAAGGTCATTATTTTAGTGAGTTTTGCTAATTGTATACACTCTTAGAACCACTGCTAAAATGAAGAATATGGAAATTTTCTGTCACTGTAGAAAGTTCTCTGATATCCCCTTTCTAATCATTTCCTCACCCCACCTCCCTGTACATCTCCGGAAGCAACCACTTTCTGATTTCTGTCACTAGTTTGCCTGTTGTTGGCCTTCTTCATATAAATGAAATCACACAAGTAGATATTCATTTATGTTTGACTTCTTTCAGCATGTCTTTTTACCCCTATGTTCGTTAGTGTGTATATATTTTCTTACATAATCATAATGCAAACCATCAAAATCAAGAAATTAATGTTGATACATTACTACCATGTAATTCTTGGGCCCAGTTTAAGTTTCACCAGTGGTGTTTTATAGCAGTCACGTTTTATTTTGTGTCTCTTTTAGTCTCCTTTAGTCTAATACAGTTCCTTACCTTTATGACCTTGACTCATTTTGAAGATTATAGGTCAGTTATCTTGTAAGATGTTCCTTAATTGTTTTATATTATATTTTTATCTGATTCAGGATGTTATTTTTGGCAGGAATTTTATAGAACTGATGCTGTGTCCTTTTGATTACATTCTGTCAGGTGGTACATGATTTCAGTTGGTCTTGTTACAGATGGTGTTCACCGTGATTACATGGTTAAGGTTGCTTTATCAGCCTTCTCCACTGTAAAGTTACCTTTTTTCTTTTTGTAATAAATAAGTATTTTGTGGGGAGGTACTTTGAAACTAGGGAAATAAATCATTCCTCATTATATTTTAATTCATTAATTTATTTATATCTTTGTGACCTTATGGTTTTTTAATTTTAGTGGGTTATAATAATCTCTTATTATCATCATTTTGATGCGTGTGGTGGCCATAGAGGTAGGCTTCTTTTTTTTTTTTCCTTCGGGCTATTATGCGGGTACATACATTTTGGTTATGTTTTATGTCTTTGCCTCACCCATGCGAGGATTAGAGGCATGCCCTTCAGTGCTCACCACGTCCATTAGTTGTGAGTTTACCTCCCCCCCCAACACCCCTAATCCCCGGAGAATATTACTACCGTGTGAGCACCATAGTGTTGATCAGTCAGTGCCAATTTGATGGCGAGTACATGTGGAGCCTATTCTTCCCATCTTGTGATACCTCACTTTGGATGATGGGCTCAAGCTCTCCTTTCAAGAAAGCTTGCTGTTCAGTTGCAGAGTGCAGCTAGCTCATAGCTTTCAGTTTCAGCATGTTGAAGATCTGATTGAACTCTTGAGCTGAGGCCATTCTCTTCCTAGGCAGCCCCTAGGCAATGAAGCATGGCAAGTGTACTAGGGCCTGGCTCTTTCTGTCCAAGGTGGAAGTCTTCTAATGGTCAATCTTTGCTTCAGAGCTCCTTGTTCTGTTGGTGGAATGTCAGATCTGCATTGCTGTCTGAGCTCTCCTTGCCCAATCCATTTTCTCTCCTCTTTTCTTTTATAGGTATCAAATTTGCATTGAAATCTGTAGGCTTTTCTTTCCTGATTTTGCTTCCCCTCTCTTTTTTCTTTTACAGGTCTCCAAACTCCCGCTTCCAATAAATCCTTGTTATGCTTTCTTACTCCATCTCTGTGTCTGCTTTTTGGAGGACCCAACTGGCACAATGCTAAACTGTCCTTAATTTGGCCAGTAATAAGCCCATTCAGAAGCTATCTTATGTCTCCTTTTGACTTATTTCTATTTTTCTTGAACACTAACTTGCTTTCTGGCACATTAAGATGCTCTAGGCTCATTTTGAGCTTTCTTTCCTTTTGCTAGCCATGGAATCAGCCATTTCTCTAAAGAGCCCAAATTCCTTTGAGTGAAAAATGGTATTTGGAAGCCAAGATTTGGGTGTAGCTATGATCATTGCTATTGGTGTTGGTGTTCCCAGGCCCCCTTAGTGGACAAGGCTAGGGAATAGATACATGTAAATACCTACCTACCTACTATATCTATCTATATTGAAACTAATGAGTTCACATTGATTCTTCTAATTTCAATCCAATATCTATGGTTTTTTCTAGTTCTCTTTCTGTATGTGTAACTCTCTTCAACAGTGAAGAAACCTGGCTTCCATTACACTTATTTAATCAGTCGCCTCATATGCTACTTACCTCCTATCTCTACTGCCACCGTTTTCCCTGTGTGGATACCCACCTCATCTCATTTGAGCTCTAACACCCCATGCCGGGCCATTTCTCAGTTTGGAATACTCTTTTTGTGCCATCTGGGCTCTCTGATTCATGCACTAGGCTACCCTTACATGTGGATGCCTCCATTATCTCTGACATCCCAGAATAATGATTTTTGAGATTCTTCCTTGTATGTGTACCACAACTGCTGAGAGGCAATTCAGTGTATGAACATAACACAGTGTTTTTTCAAATCCATTATCCCGTTGATGGAAACTTGAAACCTTTCTAGTTTTTGTCTATTATGAATAAAGCCTACCACAAACATTCTTGTATAAGTCATTTGGTGGACATGTTTTTCATTACTGGGTCATAGTGTAGATATGTTTTAATTTTATAGCAAACTACCAAACAGTTTTCCAATGTGATTACCATTTTATACTCCCTACGGCAATGTATGAGCATTCCAGTTGCTCTACAACCTTAACATTTGGTGTTGTCAGTCTTTTACATTTTTATCTCTTCTACTGGGCGTGTACTAGTATCTTATTCTGGTTTTAATTTGTATTCCCCTGATGACTAATGAACACTTCTTCATGTTTTCATTGGCTATTTGCATATTTTATTTTGTGAAGCATCCATTCAAATGTTTAACCTCCTTTAAAGAACTGGATTGTCTTTTTCCTCTCCCTTAGAGACAGGATCTTGCTCTTGTCACCAAGCTGGAGTGCAGTGGTGTGATCATAGCTCACTGCAGCCTCGAACTCCTAGGCTGAAGCAATCCTCCTACCTCGGCCTCCCAAGTGTCTGAGACTATAGGCACATGCCATCATGCCTGCCTAATGTTTTTTTGTTTTTTGTTTTTATAGAGACAAAAATCTCACTATGTTGTCCAGGCTGGTGTGTTTTTTGTCTTTATTATTGAGTTACAGGACTTCTTTATGGTAGTATTACAAATAGTTTCTTCCAATCTGTGGTGTGCCTATTCATTTTCTTAGTGTAGTGTCTTTTCTTGAGCAGAAGTTTTCAAATTTTGTTTTTGCTTTCTGAGTTTTGTTTAAGAAATCTTTGCCTACCTCAAGATTGCAAAGTTATTCTTCCATTTTCTTCTAGAAGATTTATGGTTCTGGCTTTTATGTTTAGTTGTATAGTTGACACTCAGTATCCGTGGGGGATTGGTTCTAGACCCCGTGAGAACACTAAAATCCATGTATGTTCAAGTTCCTTATATAAAATGGTGCGTAGTATTTGCGTATAACCTATGCATATCCTTCCATATACTTTAAATCATCTCTAGATTATTTATAACACCTAATACAATGTTAGTGCTATTTAAATAGTTTTATACTGTATCGTTCAGGGAATAATGACAAGAAAAAAATGTATGTTCAGTACAGATACAACAATTCTTCCCCCCTCCCCCAAATATTTTTGATCCACAGTTGGTTGAATCCACAGATGTGCAGCCCTTGGATATTGAGGGCTGACTGTACCCAGATTAATTTTTGAATGTGGTTTGAGATAGTGGTCAAGGGTCATTTTTTTCCATATAGATTTCCAGTAGTTCTACCATTTTATTGAAAATATTTTCTGTTTGGAGATTGCCTTGGCTCCTTTTTAGGAAATTATTTATATAGGTGTTTCCTGACTCTCAATTCTGTTGCAGTGATCCCTTTGTTGATATTTAGGTCACTACTACACTATCTTGATTACTGTTAAGTATAGTAAGTTTTGATGTCAGGCAAAGTAATTCCTCTGTTTTCTTTATTTTTAAAGATTGCTTTAGCTACTCTAGATCCTTTACATTTCTATATAAATTTTACAATTTTTCATATAAATTTTGGAATCAATTTTTCAGTTTTAGGAAAATGCATGCTAGGATTTTGAGATTGAGTTGAATCTATACACAAAGTACTTTTATGGCAGATGCGAGTAACACTTCTTGAGCAACTAGCATGCCGACCTTAAAAAAATTTTTTTAGTAGACTATATTTTTGGAGAAGTTTCAGGTTGATAGCAAAGCTGAATGGAAAGTACAGAGTTCCCATATACTTACTGCCCCTACAAACAGACACCCCCCCACACACACACACACAGAGCCTCCCTTACTGTCAACATCTGGCAACTGAGTGATATATTTGTTACAATCAGTGAAGTACATTGACACATCCTTATCATCCAAAGCCCATAGAACATTAAGGTATGTACTTGATGTACATTCTGTGGGTTTGGACAAATGTGCAATGACATGTATCTGCCATTATAGTATAATGCATATAGTGTGATATGAAGTTTCACTGCCCTAAAAATTTTCTGCACTCTGCCTGTTTATCCCTTTCCCCAACCTCTGGCAACCACTTATCTGTTTTTTTTTTTTTTTTTTTTTTTAAGCTGTCTTCATAGTTTTGCCTTTTCCAGAATGTCACGTAGTTGGAATCATACATTATGTTGCCTTTTCATGCTGTCTTCTTTTACTTAATAGTATGCGTTTAAGGTTCTTCCATGTCTTTTCATGGTCTGATAACTCATTTCCTCTTCGTTCTGAATATTATTCCATTGTCTGAATGTAACATAGTCTCTTTATTCATTCACCTACTTAATTTGGTACATGAGTTGCTCCCAAGATTTGGCAATTATGAATAAAGCTGCTGTCAACATTTGTGTGCAGGTTTTTGTGAGGACTTAAGTTTTCAGTTTATTTGGGCAAATACCAAAGAGCGCTACTGCTGGATTGTATGGTACCTGTATGTTTAGTTTTATAGGAAACTTCTAAATGATCTACCAGAGTGGCTGTATCATTTTGTGTTCCCACCAGCAATGAATGAGAGTTCCTGTTGCTCCATATCATCACCAGTATTTGGTGTTGTCAGTGTTTCAGATTTTCGTATCATTCTAATAGGTATGTATGGTGTCTCATTTTAATTTGCAATTCCCCAATGACATATGATATGGAACATCTTTTCACATGCTTATTTACCATGTGTATATCTTCTTTAGTGAGGTGTCCTGATCTTTTACCCATTTTTTAATTAAATTGCTTATTGTTCAGTCCAATGTTTTAACATAAGGCAAAAATGAATTTTATTACATCAATGTAAAATTAAATATAATTTATAATATAAATCAGATTAAAATTATATAATAAATTATATATTATATAGCTTATAATTATATTAAATACAATTTAATTATAATTTTATGTAATAAAAATGTAAAATTATATATATTCTATTCAGACTACTAGGAGACAATATTTTCACTGTCTACAATTTTTTGTTTTGGTTTTTTTTTTTGTTTTTAAGAGAGAGTCTTACTCTGTTGCCTGGGCTAGAGTGCCATGGCGTCAGCCTGGCTCACGCAACCTCAAACTCCTGGGCTCAGGTGATCCTCCTGCCTTAGCCTCCCAAGTAGCTGGGACTACAGGCATGTGCCACCATGCCCGGCTAATTTTTTCTATATATTTTAAGTTGTCCAGCTAATTTCCTTATATTTTTTTAGTAAAGACGGGGTCTCGCTCTTGCTCAGGCTGGTCTTGAACTCCTGAGCTCAAATGATCCGCCTGCCTCGGCCTCCCAGAGTGCTAGGATTACAGGCGTGAGCCACTGTGCCCGGCCTTGTTTGTTTGTTTTTTTGAGACAGAGTCTCGCTCTGTTGCCTGGGGTACAGTGTGGTGGCATCAGTCTAGCTCACAGCAACCTCAAACTCCTGGGCTCAAGCCATCCTCCTGCCTCAGCCTCTCAAGTAGCTGGGACTACAGGCCTGTGCCACCACGCCTGGCTAATTTTTCTACTTTTAGTTATCTGGCTAATTTCTTTCTATTTTTAGTAGAGACGGGGGTCTTGCTCTTGCTGAGGCTGGTCTTGAACTCCTGATCTCAAGCGATCCTCCTAACTCAGCCTCTCAGAGTACTAGGATTACAGGCATGAGCCACCATGCCCAGCCCACTGTCTAAAACTTACAGAGGGCTAACGCTGGGAGTTTGTGACTCTCCCAACAAATTGGGTCCCAGGCAGGAATGTCATAAGAGATTGGAAATAAAGGAGACAGAGACAAAATATAGATTAAAGTGATGGGGAAATCAGGGGTCCTTCAGCTTTCCTGTGAGCCAGGAGGTCACGAGTGGAGTCCCGCATCAATATTTATTCTTTCAGCGAACAATTGTTATCGGTCACTGATTTACATGTACATATCATGAGTTTAAGTTTCGAGGTCTCCCAAAGTAACAATAAACTAGCTAAGTATACTCAAGTTAAAGATAAAATCGTGAGTCAGCAGTAAAGCATATAATCCAAACAGGAACGAAGAGATCAGTACTTCTTTCTGCTTTATCTAGTTCCTCATTTACTGAGACATGAACTCAGGAGAGAGATAGGAACATTGCCTCAGGCTTAGAATAGCAAACTGCTCTTATCTGCTGGGCTGACATCCTTTAATCATTCTCTCCACCTTCAGATTACAAACCCAGGTCGATTGCAGACATCCAGGCTGTAGCCCCTCAGGCTTCAAAGTGGGCTCTATTTGCAGACATCCTGATTGGTGGAATGTCCCCCTCAAGGTTGAGCAGTTTTAGCTCAGTGAACTGACACATCCACAGGTTGCCTTTGGCAAAGTCCTGTCCCACTCCTGGGGTTCTCATGTCTCAACCCTAACCCTCAACAGGCTAACATCGTATATTCTAGAATATACAATGAAGTCTTACAAGTTAACAAGAAAGTGTCAGTAGCCCAGGAGAAAAATGGGCAAAGGATATGAATAGACAATGTGTCTAAGAGGAAACACAAAATGTTAACAAGTATTCTAGAGATGCTCAAAGCCGTTAGTAATCAGAGAAATGAAAATTAAACAGCAGTGAAATATCACTCTTCAGTTACTAGATTAATCAAAATAGAAAGCCCCATAGTGCCAAGTGTTGGTGGGGGACATGAGACTGTAGGGACTCTTGTGCACTATGATGGTCACTTGACCAGCACAGCCATTCTAGGGAGCAATGAGTAAGACTTAGTTCAATAAGTATACCATTACTTTCTAACCGCAGAATTCTCCATCCCAGAGAAATTCTTACAGAAGTTCATAAAGGACATATGCAAGGATGTTCATTACAACATTGTTTGTGGTACAGGGATACTGAAACAATTTGAGTGACCATCACTGAAAGAAGGGGTAGGTAAAATTACATATGTACACTGGAGTACCAAACAGTGGTTAGATGAAACAGACTGTACATACACAAAGAAAAATGGCTATATCTTTAAAACTCATTCTGATTAAAAACAAGTGAAAAGCATAAGATCAGTAGCACAACATTTATGTAAATTAAAAATGCATGCAGATGTACAGAATTTTTATAAGAAAGGAATAAATAAAACAAAGGAGGAGCATTGAACAAACTAAGGAAACCAAAGAAAACAGTATGCCATTAGGTGAAGATTATAATTAAATTTAGCTTTCTGAATCTAGCCCCCTAGAATAAAAATTAGATGGATAAATTAGAGCAAAACCTAGGAAGTGCCATTACAGAGATTGAATGGTGTGGAAGTTTGGAAGAGGGAAAAGCTTTACTAAGCAAGTGACATCAGAGTTTAGTGTTGAAGGATGTGTAAGAGTTTGCAGAAAGTAGGGAAAGGGAAAGTGTAAACTGAGAGCAGTTGTGAAAGCAGGAGTTCCTAAGTCTATTAAAAAGATAAGGAATAGAACAAAGATAATTTGTTATATACTTAAATTATCTTTTTGAGACACAAATCTGCCCCTTTACTGGCTTCCTTTGTCCACAGGATAAAGACCCAGATCTTTAATGTGGTCTGTCTACTAGGCCTGCACGATCATTGATTTCTGCTCACATAGGTTTATTTTGTGGCACAGCACCTTTACCCCTGACCACTAGATCTGAAACAGTCTGGCTTTGACAGTTCCTGGAGCAAGCTAGTGACCCTCCTGCCTCAGGGTTTTCAAATACTTTTCTTCCACTGGAACCTTCTTCCCCATCTTCTTTGCCTAGCTCATGTCTATTCATCTTTCAGGGCTCATTCATTTCCAAACTAGATTTCTCTACCTCTCCAGATGAGGTCAGTTTCTTACATTATACATTATATATGCATACTTTTTAACATAATTAAGCCGTTATCTATGTAATGTCTGTGTTCTGGCATAATATAGGTTCCTTGATCAAGCACCATGTTCACTACTATACCCCCAGCCCCTCATTCAGTGCCTTGCACATAATAGGAACACAATAAATATATATTGAGCGAATTAAAGAATTGAATTAAGAGTGTTTTGGTTGTGGTAAGGAGAGGTAATTCTGATTTCAGGCAGCTCCCTGAGTCTAAAATCTAAATAAGAGTTGAGGTCCAGTTAAGAAGCCACTGGCCTTATTGTTTCTATCAGAGGTCTATACAATGAGCTGCTCAGTGGATCTATTGGGGGTAATGGGATAAAAATATTAGAACTTTTCATTATTCTTTCTCAAATGTATTATTTGTATGCCTATGTTCATAGCAGCATTATTCACAATGGCTAAAAGGTGGAAGCAACCCAAGTGCTCATTGATGGATGAATGGATAAACAAAATGTGGTATATACATAAATGGAATATTCAGCCTTAAAAAGAAAGGAAATTCTAAAATGTGATACAACATAGATGAACCATGTAGTGAAATAATAAGCCAGGAACATAAAGACAAATACTGTATGATTATACTTGTATGAGGTACCTAGAGTAGTCAAATTCAGAGACAGAAAGTAGAATATGAACGGTGGTTGTCAAGGGATGGAGGGAGGAAGGAATGGGGAGTTATTTTAGTTTATTTTATTTTTTGAGACAGAGTCTCACTCTGTTGCCCAGGCTAGAGTGCCGTGGCATCAGCCTAGCTCACAGCAACCTCAAACTCCTGGGCTCAAGTGATCCTTCTGCCTCAGCCTCCCGAGTAGCTGGGACTACAGGCCTGTACCACCATGCCCGGCTAATTTTTTCTATATATTTTTAGCTGTCCAATTAATTTCTTTCTATTTTTGGTAGAGACGGGGTCTCGCTCTTGCTCAGGCTGGTCTTGAACTCCTGAGCTCAAATGATCCGCCCGCCTCGGCCTCCCAGAGTGCTAGGATTATAGGCGTGAGCCACCGCACCAGCCAGGAATGGGGAGTTATTATTCAGTGGGTACAAAGTTTCAGTTTTGCAAGATGCAAAGAGTTCGGAGATTGGTTGCACGGCAAATGTACTTAATACTACTGAACTGTACCCATAAAAATGGTTAAGTTGGTAAATTTTATGTATATTTTACTACAACTAAAAAATTCATTATAGCAAAAACCTGGCAAAAAAATCGCAGTAAGGTACCATTACATTAGGTACTATTAGATTGGAAAAAAATTTCATAATAACCAAGTGTTGAGGAGTATGTGGAACAGCTAGAACTCTCACACGTTACTGGCAGAAATGCAAAATATTAGTAATACAGCCATTTTTGAAAATAGTTTAGCAACTTCTTATGACATTAGACATGCATTATTGTATTACACAGCAATCCTATTTCTAGGTATTTACCCAAGAGAAAAGAAAAGATTACGTGAAAGCCTATGTATGACTGTTTATAGTAACTGTATTCATAATCACCCAAAACTGGAAACAACCAACTTGGGTACATCCATATAATGGAATGCTACTCAGCAATAAGTATGAATGCACTTTTTTTTTTTTTTTTTTTGAGACAGAGTCTCACTCTTTTGCCCAGGCTACAGTGCCGTGGCATCAGCCTAGCTCACAGCAACCTCAAACTCCTGGGGTCAAGCAATCCTACTGCCTCAGCCTCCCGAGTGGCTGGGACTACAGGCATGCGCTGCCATGCCCGGGTAATTTTTTCTATATATTTTAGTTGTCCGATTAATTTTTTTCTATTTTTAGTAGAGACGGGGTCTCGCTCTTGCTCAGGCTTGCTTCGAACTCCTGAGCTCAAACAATCCGCCCTCCTTGGCCTCCCAGAGTGCTAGGATTACAGGCGTGAGCCACCACGCCCGGCCATGAATGCACTATTGATGTACACAGTAACATGGGTGGATCTCAGGTGCATTGTGCTGTGTGAAAGAAGCCAGGCTCAGAAGGCTACATATATGATGATTCCATTTATTTGATATTCTGGATAAGTAAGACCTTAGGGATAGAGAAGACATCAGTGGTTGCAGGGATTAGGGGTGTGGGAAAGGTTTGACCACAAAGGAACAGCATGGCAGAATGTTTTGGAGGTGATAAAATTGTTCTGTGTTCTAATTATGGTGGTAATTATATAAGTTTATGCATTTGTAAAAACTGATAGAAATATATAATAAAGTGAATTTTATAGTATGTAAATTAAAAATATATTTGAAAAAAATAAATATGTCATCTATTTTATTTTATCTT
>RJWJ010040093.1:0-14125 GCA_004363605.1 Indri indri | reverse complement strand
GTCTCCTTTATGTCTCCCTCCCCAGTCTCACGCCAGACCAGCAATAGCTCTCATTTCTACTGGCCCACCCTGAGCAGTCCCAATCGCCAGCGGCAGTTTCCAGGTTAGAGTCCTCTACTCAGTAATCACCTCCCCGTTCAAGACCCGCCAGGTGCCAGAGACCAGCTTCCTGACTCCTAACTGCCTCTGGCGGTAGCCCCGACCAGCTCCTCCCCTGGCGGGTGCAGTCCTAACAGAGCTCCGGGAAGATCAAGTTGCTTCCAGCTCGTGTCCCCTCACTGCTGGGCCCCACGTTTCCTGACACAATTCTACATCCACTTCACACAAGCCCCTGCCTCTCGGTGGGCTTGTAAGTCTGTGGGGAAGCTAGACTGTCTTGTGAGGGACTTATCCCGGTGCACTTACTGACCCGGCTGGCACCGCCGTCTCACGCTCCACTCTCTATTGTCTGTCCGCGCTTTCCAGGTTTTGCATTCCAATCTCCCGTTGACCTTATTCTTTTTCCAGATTTGTGTGTCCCCACTGAATCTCCACCGATTCACCTCGCTGTTTTTGCAGGAGAGAGATCCGGTCGTGTGTAGCAGACTGAGATCTACATCTCTTTCTCTGGAGG
Organism: Indri indri; assembly: GCA_004363605.1. NCBI lineage: Eukaryota > Metazoa > Chordata > Mammalia > Primates > Indriidae > Indri > Indri indri. Next base: position 13,512 of record RJWJ010040093.1, on the reverse strand, counting down.
TAGGGAACCAGGAGGCTGCCTTAACTCCGCCATTTTTCTCCCCCCGGTATAAATTATTTTTTAAAGAAATTATTGAGACATGTTTTGTGACCTAGATGTGGTCAGTCTTAGAGAATGTTCCATGTGCTGATGAGAAGGACATATATACAGTAGTTTTGGGGTAGAATATTCTGTAAATGTCTGTTAGGCCCTTTTGTTCTTTTGTCCTGTTTAAGTCCATTGTTCTTTCTTTATTTTCCTATTGGAGGATCTGTCCTATTCTGTCAGTGGGTGCTGAATTTTCTAGCTATTATGATGCTGCTGTTTTTTGTTTCGTTTAGATCAAGTGGGATTTGCTTCATGAATCTGAGTGCACCTTTGTTAGGTGCATAAATATTAAAGGTTGTTATGTCTTCTTGTTGAATTGTTCCCTTCACTGTTACATAATGTCAATCTTTGTCTTTCTTCTGCTGATTTGAAGTCTATGTCATCTGATATGAGAATGGCTATACCAGCTTTCTTTTGGTTTCCATTTGCATTGAATATTGCTTTCTCCCTTCACCTTGAATCTGAATGAGTCCCTGTGGGTTACATGTGTTTCCTGGGACAGCAGATACTTGGCTTGTACATCTTTTATGCATTCAGCCAGCCCATGTCTCTTCAGTTGGGAGTTCGAGCCATTCACATGTATTGAAATTATTCATAAGCGGCATGGATTTCTATTTATCTTGTTGAGTAGAACTTTATTGCTTTGTTTTACTTCTTGAACCATTGTGGTATCTGGGCTTTGACCTTTAGCTTTTGGGTGATTTTACACTGGTGGGTTTCTATATTGCCAATCTGTGTATACTACAGTTCTGAATACTTCTTACAGGGTAGGTCTGGTCTTGACAAATTCCCTCGGTGTTTGCTTGTCTGATAAAGTCTTTATTCCTCCCTCGTATAAGAAACTTAGTTTTGCAGAATACAGTATTCTAGGCTGGCTATTATTCTGTTCGAGAAGACAAAGTATGGGGCCTCCATCACTTCTGGTGTGTAGGGTCTCTGTTGTGTGTCTGCAGTTAGTCTGATGGATTTTCCTTTGTAAGTTACCTAATGCTTTTACCTTACACTTGTAGGAGGGCCTCTTTTGTGTTTACTTTGGCCAGTTTGATGACCATGTGTTGTGGTGATTGCTTCTTTTCAATTAATCCCTCAGGAGTCCTTTGAGCTCCTTGCACCTAGATATCTAGATCTGTAGCAAGTCCAGGGAAATTTTCTTCAATTATTCTTTCAAATAAATTTTCCAACTCTTATGCATTTTCTTCTTTGCTCTCAGGGATACCTGTGATTCTTATGTCAGACCTCTTTACATAATCCTATATTTCTTGCAGGCTTTGTTCTTTCCTTTTATTTCCCTGTTCTTTCTCTTTGATTGACTTGCTTAACTCAAAGGTGTTGTCTTCAAGGTCTGTGGTTCTTTCTTCTGCCTGATGTAGTGTATTCTTATTGTATTCTGTATTTCCTTAAATGACTCTTTTACTTTTGGAAGTTCTATTTGATTTTTTTTAATTTTTCAATTTCTTTAGTGAATTTTTAAATTCATTTCCTGCATTGTTTTTGTGGTTTCTTTGTGTTATGTTTCTATCCTTATAATCCATATCCAAAATTTTTTATCTGTCATTTCAATATTTTCATTTTGGTCGGCATCCATTAATAAGGAGGTATTGTTTTCTTTTGCAGTGTCCTTTCGCTCTGATTTCTCATGTCTCTAGAATTCTTTCACTGATTGCTTCTCATCTGTCCTCTTGATCGAGACCTGGGGGTGCTAGGCCTGGCTTACTGGCCTGTCTCTGTATCCCCAAAGATAGACTCCTGAGTGTGTCAGGGAGAGGAGTGCTTGTCCTGATTTGCCTATGGGGTGTTTTAGCAGGTTTGATTAACCACTTGGGTTACCTCTGACCTGCTTTCTTCACCTCTTGCCAACAGTGTGCAGTGAGTTATGTCCTGCAGCTTAGTCTCTGGTATTGTGGATCATACTAGTGAGTACAAATCAGCCATTCCATGTTTGCTTGAGTTGAAGGTGCTATGGTTAGCTATGGGGTTTTTCACCCTGTCATTGCTTAAAGTTTGCATCGATGTGCCAGCTGCCAAGATATTCTTTTATGCCAGTAGTAAGCTCTGCTCTCCCAGGTGAGGCACACAAATGCTCCAAGCTCTAGGAGGGGCCCTTTGGCACCCAAGGGGTTGTTTGATCTCTACTCCCCCTGATGTGGGGGGATGAGCAAGACAGATCGTGGCTAGGTTGCTGGAATCTGAGAAGCTTTGCAAAGCCTTGGTGGGGCTCAGAGGTTGCTTATTCGGCAACTAGGGGTAGCTGCTGGTATGAAGTTCAGGGCATTCTCTCCAAGATGGGAAGACTGTTCCTGCAGGAGGGGTCTAATTACTTGAGTGCTAAGGGCCCAGGCCAGGCTCTTTCCACCCTTGGTCCACTAGTGCATTTTCTCTGCAGGGTGGTGTGAGCATCTTTCCCATTCTCTGGAACTCCACAGCACTCTCCCTTCAGTTCAGACCATGTGGTTTCCCTCACCACCCAAGACTGACTCTCGAGCTACCCCTCAGTCTTCATGTCTGACCCCCTAGCATGCACTGGCAAGTAGGAGGATCCCCGATTGTTACCCCTGTTCCACCACAAGAACCCAAGAAGAGAGAGGTAGGCCTTTGTATACACAGGGGCTGCCACTGGGGCATGCTTCTGCCAGGGAGAAGCGGCCACTCTTTGTTTTCTTGGCTCAAGCTGCACTTCCTTTTGTAATGAGTCTGGGGAGGGGCCACTGCTCCCGTTCAGATGGTGGGCCCCAGTCATTTGTTTGTCATGGGAACCAGGGGCTACAGTAATTCACTCTGAGTGCTGCACCCCTAGCCAATATGGTGGTTCTCCAGTAGGGGAGAGGGCTGGGCATGCTCACAGATCCCCTTTCCTCAGCGCCCCTCCACACTCTTCCATTGGGTATGTCCGCCAGGGCTTCCTTGCCATCTGAGTCCAGGACTGAGACCTCTCCCCTGCATCTCTCTGCACTGCTCATGTCTTTGGAGGACTCTGGGTCTGGGCTGCCTGTCTAAGCTGCCAGTGTGTGATACTGTGAAACACCGGTGGCCCTGCTCTCAGTGGCAGGCTTGGCTGATAACATGCACCTGCCATAGGGAAGCAGCTGTTCCTGTGCTTCTTGGTTCAGAGTACTCTTGCAGTTGCACTGGTTGGGGGGGGGACTGTGGCTACCAGCCAGCCTGAGCCAAATTACTTTTTCTGATGCAGTGATTGGAGAAGCTGCAGAGGAGAAAATGTCTAGGTGTAAGAAAGCTGGCACTGTGGTCTCTCGTGACACTCTTCCATGGGGTGTCCCTTCCCAATACCCATACTCCTGGAGTTTGCTGGTTCACCCCACTATTCCTACTTAGCTGCCATGCCTGGGCTCCTGGAGGGTGTAAGCGCCTCCTATATGTTTTGTGTTCCTCTGTTCACCGAAGGTACCTGGGTGGTGGAGGGGAACTTCCCTTATCCTTTCACTGGTCTCCAGGCCTCTCTGGGTTTGGTCCATGATGCTTTCCTCTCTCTATCTTCTCTTTCAGCTTCACGGTTTTTCTTGGGGTCCGCAGACATCTCTGTTGTCTCTCCCTGTGATCCACACCTGAGCTGCAAGTGTTTTCTGCTCTCCTAAGTCCAATATTCTACCTTCTAGCAGGGATGGTCCGACAGGCAGTGTCTCTAGCTGATTGCCTGTTTCATTGTTTTAATGACAAATTTTGTGTTGCTGGTTTTTAATTGATTTGTTTATTTATTAGCCTCCATTTTTTTTTCTTTTTCAAGGCTTCTGAGCATTTTTATACTTGGTGCTAAAATATTTTTTCATTGATGTGTAAGGATATTTTATATAATAAGGATATTAATCTTTTACTTATTGCAAATATTAATTTTATCAATTTATCATTCAAATTTTAATATTGGTTTGGCATTTTGACATATTGAAGATATTTTAAATTTGTCATCACATAGACTTCTTTAGTAATACTTATGCTTAGAATGTTCTTACTCATCTTGATATCCAACAAATACCCCTATTTCTTCATTAAATATTTTTTTCCATTTAACTGTTTTATCCATTTAGAGTGAATTTTGATTTTAGGTGTGAGTATGGATGCAACTTTGTTATCTTTTACAATTTGTTGAGACAATTCTTTTCATAGCAATTTATTGAATGGTCTTTCCTTTTACCACTGCTTTGTTATGTGATGATTCTGATAAAGTTGTACTATTTTAAGTGTTTTTCTTTAGAAAGCTACAACTATGGAAATCTTCTCTCAAAATTCTGAACTACATAGTGCATTTCAAATTATCCATAGTTGCTCTCTCTGTGTGTGCACATTCTATGTTCTTTGATCACAGAGGGCATAACTTCTTTCAGATACTTTCTGGCTCCCAAACTCTTAGGGCCTAGAACAGTGCTGCTTAAAACTGTAGGTATTTAAAATGGCATAGTGGTTAAAGGTGAAGGCTCTGGATTGAACCCTCTCAGTTTGAATCTTGGCTGTACCATGTATTGGTTTTTTTTTTGTTTGTTTGTTTGTTTTTTAAATTAACTTCTCTAAGTCTTGCTTTCCCTAGCTGTGAAATAGGGGTAAATGACCGTGCCTATCTTGCAGAGGTTTTGTGAGAATTAAATGAGATAAAGCACACAAAATCTTTAAGCATTTAAATTATTATTATTATTATTATTGCCATTATTATTATTATTGCAGTAGCAATGGTGAAGACCAGCACTGACAATAGAAAGGCCTTATTGAGGACAGGGATGTTCACTGTCTCCTAGATATCTAGAAGTCCAGCTAGAAGTAGAGCCACTCTCGGAGTTAACTTTGCAATGGTAGGCATCATGGTCTCCTCTTTGCCATAGTGTCATATGACAATAGAAATCAAGAGACGAGGGGAGGAAAAATGCCAGAAAGATATTTTCTAGGTATTAGGTAACATACTTATTACATAATTTTATTACAAAAAATAGAAAACTATAACCATTTTCACCTTGTTCATTGCTGGTGGAGTGTCAAGGTAAAATTTATTTAAAACGGCTTCTTCATTGATCCAATTTGGCCTTAAATTGAGGCAAAAATCATGGAACATTACACACAAGGAACCATGTAATCTCAACTTCTCATTTTACATATCAGGATGCTATTGGGATAGAGGGATTAAGTGACTTACCCAAGGTTACTCAGAAAGTTACATGTTAAACTTGGAATTTCAGGACCTCTGAAACATACCCAAGTGTTCTGTAAATTCCTTCTATATCCATAGCTTAATTTGAAAATAGAAGTATAGTACATAAAAAAGTTGCACTACCCTTAAAATATCTCAAAATATTCCCAAGATTTCTACAGTAGAATATCAATGCTGTTTTGTATTATAAAGTACATTTAATGGAAGACAATGGGACATTTCAGTTAGAGATAAAAATAATTATTATCCCAAAATTCACAGCACTACATATTTACTAGATTGAACATGGTTGCTTAATTTGAGTTTAGAAAATAACATAGACTTTGCTTCAACTGCGCCTTGTTTGTAATAACTTCATGTAAAGCTAATTATTCCAAATTGGTGCTGATTTATCCCAGTGATTATCTGTGGAGTAGCTGGGAGGAAAGGGATGTTCCAAAATGACTGTTCATACATGAGTGTTCACTTCTTTCACGAATGGAATTTATTATTTATTTTTTTAGTATTATTCCTTGAGTTCTATATTTCTAACAGGTAATCTAGACATAAAAATTCAAATAAAATAAGTTTATTCAGTTGGTAAACTGACTAACTGGGCTGCTACACTGATCCTTATTCAGATCAATTAAGTTTGGATAAATGGTTTTTCGTAGCATGTAATTCCCTGATTTCAAACTGGCTCGTAAATGAGGAAGGGTTTGAGAGGAAGCAGAGATATCAGTGACATTATTGGATCTCATTAGCATTCTCATCACACAGGCCTCCTGTGATTCCCTTTCAATATTTTTTTTTCTTTTCTGTTAAATCTGCTACTTGCTTTGTGTTCTTACAGTGTGATGAACTGCCCAGTTTGTATAATACTTTAAAGCAGTGATTTAAATTGTGGGCACAATGATAAATATAAGAATATGATATCCTTTTTTGTGTGGTGAACTCAGGAGCCCTCAACTCTATTCTGTGAAAACCTTATCTCTTTGAACTCCTCTGTATTTAACAAAATTTTAGAATTTTAAAAACTGGCACAGGGCAGTGTATCTGACTGTCACAATGGAGGCCAAAAATATGGTTTTGACTCAGTAGGAAAATGAACCTCAGGAGTAACTTAATGCCTTTGAGAGAGAAAGAGAGAGAGAGAAAGCAGAAATAGAGAAATAGCCCTGGAATGATCGAAATGTATATTAGAGTCCTATCCTTCATGTCAGCTGTGCCCCCTGATGTGTACTAGGGTGTGATACTTATGAGGACCTTGTACCAAAAGTATAGTCATGATTAAACAAGTGATGTGAGTTCTCAGCCACTATACTCATTTCTAGCTTTTCCACTCCTTCCTCCTCTACATCCTTCTTCTCCGTAGAGAATTGAAATGGCTTTGTAATTGGAGGCCATCCTATTGCAGCACTGTACCCAGATAAATTGTCAAGCCCTCTAGGAAAGCCAGTGTTTTCCTGTCAAGCACTGCTACTGCAAAATGTTAAATTATTGTAAAAACCATAGACCAGGTCGTCAGTATAAAAACCAGACTATCATGAGCAATCTGCTCTTATCTGTTTGTCTTTCTTCCCTAATGCGTCTCATTAGGGGCTTGTGCAAGAGAGAGAAGACTCAGTGTTGAGCACTCCTTTCTAAATGTCCCTGTTCTGTTGCCTCTTTTTGCAAAGCAGAGAAAATATTAGAGGCCATTCTGCCTCTCTTATTTTTTGATCAACGACAAAGTTTTTCTTTTTTCCCCTTCTAATGTTGTTAAACAAGAATGAGCAACCAGTTTAAAATAACAAAAAAGATCTTATCCTTTACTTGCATACTATTTCTATGAAAGAATGGTTTACCTGACATTTAATATACAAAATACTTTCACAAAAATTATCTCATTTGATCCTCAAGCAGCACTTTGAGGTGTTATTGGCCCCATTTTGCAGATGAAACAATTGAGGCTCAGAAACATTAAATGACTAACTCAAGGCAATTAAGTAATACAGTAAGAATAAGACTGTTGGATTCCTGAGTAAGTGGATAAGCTGAGAAACTCAGAGCACAGAAACAATTTAGATCATCTGAAACTTAAGAAAATTCATTTTTCAGTGCCAGGGGCAAGCGGATATGAGTCCCCCAGTATTTTTTCCCAGACTAATGCAGGAATTTTGTATGTAGTCTAAATCAGCACAGTTAAATCTCCATTTACAACCCATCTAGGAAAAATAATAGTGCGATGAAGGATTTTAAATCTGTCCATTCAGAATCAATGCACCATGTCAATGCTCTTTGAAGCATCTTATTTGAAGACGACAAGTCACTATTTTGTATAGTCAAGAAGCAGACGAAGTCATATTCTATTTCTTGGATTTAATTTAACTTTTTAATTTTTCCCAGCTTTATTAGGGTATAATTGACAAATAAAATTATATATATGTACAGTGTACAACACAATGTCTTGATATATGTATACATTGAGAAATGACTAAATCAAGCTAATTAACTAAATAGGCTAAATATTATTCCACTGTGTATATATACCACATTTTCTTAATCCATTCATCTGTTGATGGACACTCAGGTTGATACTATGTCTCGGCTATTGTGAATACTGTTGCAATGAACATTGCTTCCTTCTTAAATAGAGTTTACTGAACAAAAATTGACTTTTTTCCTGGATAATTTAGTATCATCATCATTACCATTAATTATCTGGCTTTGCTTTAAAGCTAGGTGATGTGTTCCAGGGCGACTAAGAGATGTAGGACTGTCAGTTTTCACACTGCATGATCCTGGTAAACAATATATGCCTGCAGTTATTTTTGCAATTTTCTGGTTTTCTGTCAGGTCTCACTTCTTGCTACTCTCAACTTAGCCTATAACTAACTTCAGTTTCTTGATCTGTAAAATGGGGATCTCATTAGTTCCTATCTTACAGGGTTGTTTATTGAATTTAGATGAGCCAAAACTTGAGAATAACTTAGATCAGTGCCTTGCATATTTTAAGTGTTCAATAAATGCTGGCTGAGTATTATCCTTCCTCTACCATCTTCCTTTATTTAAAGCATGGATTTTGTCTGAAATGATACTTAAAATTCATACCTGTGCTTCTTAATCTCAATATAGATGCCCTGCTTGCCTCTACCAATCTTCACTTCACCTCAGTATTTCCCTATCCTGTGTTTATCCTCCTTTCCCTCTGTTGTGAAAGAGCATGTTTCACTTTTTCCTGGTTAACTGTTTAGCTTCCAGCTTTTTAGCAGCCTGATTTTCTCCTTTCTTGAGTCTTTGATCTCTCTTTCTCCACTAGCTCTAGTCTACAATTATCCTCAAGGATCATGTCTTCCTGTCAAATATTCCCTCAGCTCTATTGGTTATTAAAGTTTCAGTTCTATTTCTGGCCTTTATATCACTGTTCAACTTTGTAAATTCATGTGTGACATGATAGACAGAAATATTTCAAACCCATCTATGTTATTTACAAGCTATGTAATCTTAAACGTGTTAAATCTCTGAGCCAGTTTTCTCATCTAGAAAAGTGGAATAAAAATTCTGCCTCATAGAATTGTTATAAGAACAAAAAAATATTTTAAAAAGTGCTTAGTACAGGTAATATTGTTTCTTGACGTTGGCACTGTTTACATAGGAGTGTTCAATTTGAGAAAATTCATTGAGCTGCATACTTATGAAACATACTCTTTTTGTGTATGTATAATAATGTATGCCATATTTTATCTAAAAATAAATAAATGTTATCACAGTTCCTGGCATGGACTAAATGCTCAATAATTGTGGCTTTTATAATATTATTTTTATTATTAGTGCTTGCAATCTGGATTTCACTTCCACCACTCTAAGTTCATCAGTGACCTCTAATCAATATATCCAATGCCTTTTCCTGTTTGAAGAATGGACACCACCACTTTGAATCTTTTTTCTCCCTTGACTTCATCAATATTCCTCGAGCTATCCCACTCAAATACCAGTTGACTCAGGCAGGATTTAGTTAGCAGATCTCTTTTTATTTATGGAAAGTTGTTAACAGAGTTTTCCTATTTTTGTAAGAAGAAAAATTGTGCAGCCATTGTTAAAAAGTTAGTCAAAGGAGCTAGTTTTGTTAGGTTAATTGAGTTGATAACCATAGGTATTGAGATAAATATGTGTGCAAAGCAGGGATTTGGGGATCTCCTGCAATGAACAGCAGTTTAATTTCAAGAAGTAAAGGATATCATTAAGGCAGTGCATAAAGAGAAGTTTATATTTGTCAGAGTAAGAGGAGAGTAGGAATGAGAGGACAGGAAAGACATTTTTGGAGAGTTAGAATTGGAGCCAGAATGGTGAATTGTCCAGAAAGCCAAATCTTATGCTTTTGATGTGCAGTTTTCTATTAATCTCTGAAGGGGAAGTCAAAATCTTGCAACAAAAGCTAAAGAAAAATCATTAAAATATCTGGTATTACTACTTGAGAGGTGGTAGAGAGAACTCTAAGGTAGGAGTTAAACAATCTTGGTTCAAGTCTCGGCCCTTTTGCTTAGCTAGCAGTGCTGCATTGGGCAAATAATTGAATCTCCCTGAGTTTCAGTTTCCTCATTATCTGATGAAAACAATGAATAGTCTCTCCTCCCAACCATTTTCAGAACTTTGCTGTGGGGCTCAAATGAGATAATATACGTAAAGATGCTTTGCAGCTCACATGGCATCACACAGATGCAGGGGATGATTTGTAAGGTACTTGTTACATATCCCCTCCCATGCAGCTGCCATGTGACTGGATGCTACTACAGTACAGCAAATAACGTCAGGGAGAGCAATGACCAGTAGATGGATGAAGGCTGTTGCTTAGGGGAGTAGGTTGTATTTGGGAGGCATTTCTCAGAGTACTGACCTGGTGGTGAGCTCTCTTACACTGACTTGTAAGAGTCAGTGTTTGAATTCCATCTTGAACGTGACAACCTCCTGCTTGTTCATAGGTGAGTCACTCTTTCTTATAAATTTATATTTGTATCGTGGAAAGCAACTGTGCCTGACTTGTATGGCAGATCAATGAAGAAAACAGGAAAGAAAAAAAGTGGAGTGCTTCTGTTGTTGCTGCTTTTATTAGCTAATATTGTCAAGATAAAGAATAGATATTTCAGGAGTTAAAGTTAAAAGATCAACTAATGACATGTTTTATGTAGATCCTCAAAAGGATATTTATGAGTTTGTAATGGGGAGAATTGCATTTTACTGGAAAGGCTAAATTTCAGGGCTAAATGTCTGGGAAATGGGATTTTTAAACCGATATTTTTTCCAGATTTGTTGAGGTATAATTAATAAAAATCATATATATTTAAGGTGTGCAATGTGACATTTTGATATACGTGGACATTGTGAAATGATTACAACAATCAAGTTAATTAACATATCCATCTATCACCTCGCATAGTTACCTTTTTTATTTTGTGGTGAGAATACTTAAGATCTTTCTATAATGCTTTACTCTTCTAGTAAATTTCAAGTATACAATTCATTATTAACTATAGTCGTCATGCTGTACATGAGGTTAACTGAGATTTTTTTTTTTAATGCAACCTTTCCTGCTTATAGAAATCAGAGTTCTATCTTGTCTGAGGTACTTGAGCCTTACAGAGAAGGAAATGGGAACTATGAATTAAGTGCGTTTATACAGTTAAATTGGACTCAAGATTTCAATTGTACCATAGTAAAGTAGGGAAATTTGCTATAGTACTTTTACTCTGGTCCTTCTATGTGGTAGAATTTTGCATGTGAGGAAGAGGTTAAAAATGGAAAAAAGCAAGATATTCTGTTTTTGAGATAATATCCTCAAAATGGCAAATCCATAATGTAGCTTAGGAAGCTATAAATACTTATACTAATATATGATATAGTTTTATTATGGAGATTGTGACAGAGATTCTTTGCAAATACCACTCCCAGTAGTAAAATGAAATCCACCAGATAGTATGTAGCTGTCATATTTATCAAAATGAGTTATTGACTTTAATTAAGTTTTGGTTAATAGTTATTATCGACTCATGAATTTAACTGGCTCTGTTAATAAAATGTAGCAGTGACTATGTACACATAAGAATTTGGTCTTGTTTTCTGGAAAATGGTAAAACATTGGTTGAAAGAAATAAGAAGATGGCATGTCAAAGTCCTTTGAAATCTGTGATGTGACATTCATAAAGCCTATTACTGTGTTTTTCATTCTTAGTTTTCTTGTTTTCTTTTATATATACATACACATATACGTGTCTGTGTGTGTGTGTGTGTGTGTGTGTGTGTGTGTATATGTGTGTGTAGTCTCAAGGGACAAATAGAAAGGGGCACCAGGAGTAATTAAACCTTGCCAGGTCTCCCTGATTACCATTCAGCACACAAGGCTACTGCTTAATTACAAATAGCTTACAAGGGAGGCTGGCAACAATTATTAACAAATTAGCACAGATTGGCTTATCAGATTAACTTGCACGAAGCTGAAACCCTGGGGAATAACAACAAATGAAGTATTATGCCCCAGGTCCAAAGAGATATCTCCCATTAATTAAATAATAAAAAGTAAGATTTCCATAATTTGAATGTGCCAGCTCTAACCCAGTTTCGGCGAATACATAGGAGTTTGAATTATACAGTCAAATATCCAAAGTAAGATAATTTTGGCTTCAGGAATCCCAAAGTTATGTCAATAATAACAATAACAACAACAGCATCTTAAATTTGTGTAGTAGATATGTATAGATTGAGGAAACATGGGAGAAGCTGCTTTGAGATAGCTTATAAAGGTGGTGAAAATCTTTCTTTGTAAAAATGGATATAAGCCAGTATCTTTTACCTTGCTTGCTAACTGGTTCTAATAATATTTGGTCTGAAGTAATTCATATGCCTTCACGCTGGTAAAACAGTAATTCTTTTCTATGTTACTTCTACCTCTCGCCACTCACCATCACCTGCTTTCCTCTCTCATCATTAGTATTTGGATGTTTTGTCTTGTCTTGCTTTGTTTTGTTTTCCCCACCCCTTCTTGTGTTTAGATCCTGGGAGACAGAAACCTATGTGGGATTTCTTCACAAAGCTTTCTCAATTCACCTGAAATGCTGTTTAATTCTGGTATGTATGGGGTTTGGTGAAGGGAACACTGTACAGATGCCTGGGTTCTTTTCTAGTTCTGCCATTAAATTATTGTGTAACCCTGAACAAGTCTCCTCTCTCTGTGCCTCAGTTTCCTAATCTGCAAAATGAAGGGATTAGCTAAATTTATTTTCTCAGGTTCATTTCAGATATACTCAGCATTCCTTAATTCTCTTTGGTTGACAGATGGCCTCCTTTTGGGACATGGAGCTCCTGGGGAAATGGTTTCCATTGAATGGGAATATTAATAGAAATTTTGATTTAGTTTATTACTAGGCATTTCCTTAAAAATAAATGCATCCATCCATTATGGTACAATGTCTGGTGCCCACAGCTCCAGGAACACTTGATGCAGGAAAAGGAATATTCAGATGTGATATTAAGGAGGATTTCAAAGGCATGACAGGATAATTTCGGCTTTGTTTAAAATGGGGTTCACAAATTCACAAGGTCAAGGGATGAAGTGTTCTGGTTTGTGTTTAAATGAAACACAATATTCTAAGTTTCATTGTGGACACTGGGTACTAGTTTGGGTCCTCTTTAAACCAGCATTATCTAAATCCAGGGGCCACGTCAATATTGGAGCTACTTGAACTAATGATCAGAGTAGAAAGAACAGTGGGTAAGGCTACATAGTCCTAGCCTTTCCCTGCTCTTTGCCCGGGCCCCCTCAAGTCTGGGTCTCAGTTTTATGGTCTATAATATTAGATTAAGAAAGGGAAAAAAAGTGGATTTCCCACAAATGCTAGAGAGGGGCACGTCTTCACTACAGCTCAGCATTCCAACGACAATCCCTTTTATTGAGAAATCTGTGACCACCTGTTGTTTCTCTCTTATTTTTCTTTTTCCCCTGAATTCATGCTCAATCTGCACGAGTGTGTTGTGGGTGTGTGTGTGTTTAATCCTCTTGTGAGAATCCTTAAAGCACGCCCACAGATTTTCAGGCAATTTCTCAAGGAGAACAAACTTTTTAAACAGCTCTTAAGTGCCAGGAAAGGGCGAACACCAGCTCTCCCACCAAGCGCCCATCCCCCAGCCAGGCTAGAACTAAGTCACGTCACCGGCAGCCCGAGGCTTCTTGGCATGAGAGGGGGGTTGGGGGTGAATGGTGATGGGACGCGGGGCGGCGGGATCAGTCCCTCCTCCCAGACCCAACGGCTGGATTGGCTGCTGAGGAG
>RJWJ010040092.1:0-14153 GCA_004363605.1 Indri indri | reverse complement strand
CAAATTCCAAAGAAATTAAAACATAAACTTAACCTCTTAAATCACTCAGTAAGAATATTATTTCAACATTATGAACTAATGACTAAAATTTAAAATAAAACATCTTGCATTAATTTGCAACAAAATATTATTTCTTCTGTTTACGAATAAAAGATTATAAATATATTCTGAATATTAAGTAAAGTAGCTCTGCCATAATATGCATTAATGAATTAAAAGTTAATTATCATATTTTTGAAAAAATATACAATAACAGCACCTTTACTCTTTGAAGCTTTAGGCACTTCACTACCTTTAGAATTAAGACCTAATTAGAAGTCTGAAATTAAAATTGTTGCATTAGTGGAGGTTTCATTATTTTTCAAAGGGGAATTCTTAGATCTTTTATTGATACTGTTGCTTTTCAATAACATATCAGCATAAATTATTTTTACTCTTTGAGATATTTTCAAACCAACTAATGAACTTAATATATCTTGGATTTTTAACCACCTGATAACAGAACAAAAAGGAAAAAAATTACATTTAGAAATAAAGAGACAGAAAAGAAGAAAGAAAAGAAGGAAGAATAAAGAAAAAATCAAGTTATTTGGATAATTTCAAATCAGTGGGAGGGAAAAAAAGGTCAGATAAACAACTGACTAGAAAGAGACACTCCTACAGAATGGGAGAAAATATTCACAAAGTATACATCCAATAAAGGGCTAATATCCAGAATCTACAAAGAACTCAAACAAATCAGCAAGAAAAACAACCCCATTAAAAAGTAGGCAAAAGACAGGAACAGAAGCTTTACAAAGGAAGATAGACAAGTGGCCAAAAAACATATGAAAAAATGTTCAACATCACTAATCATCAGGAAAATGCAAATTAAAAACACCAAGACTATTATTAAAAAGTCCAAAAAAACAATAGATGCTGGTATGGATGCAGAGAGAAAGGACAGCTTGCTTATACACTGTTGTTGGGACTGAAAATTAGTGCAACTTCTATGGAAAACAGTATGGATATTTCTCAAAGAACTAAAAGGAGACCTACTATTTGATCCAACAATCCTACTATTGGGTATCTACCCAAAGGAAAATAAGTAATTTTACCAAAAAGATACCTGCCCTCAAATGTTCATTGCAGTACAATTCACAACTGCAAAGACGTAGAATCAACCCAAGTGCCCATCAATTCATGAGTGGATTAATAAAATGTGGTGTATATATGCCATGGAGTACTCCTCAGCCATAAAAAGGAATGAATTAATCTCTTTTGCAGCAATTTGGATGCAACTAAGATCATTATTCTAAGTGAAGTACCTCAAGAATAGGAGGAAAAAAAAAAACCCACATGGGCTCTCTAATCATTTGGAACTAATTGATAGGCACGCATGGGCAGAAAGAAAAGTAAAAATCTTTGGAAATCATGAAAGGGGGAGGGGCAGGAAAGGAGGAGTAAAAACCTACCTAACAGGTACAACGAATACTATCCAGGTGTTGAGTACACTAATAACCCCGGTTTAAGCATTATAAAAGGTATCCATGTAACAAAAACATTCGTACCCCTCTTAATATTTTGCAATAAATAAAAAGTGAGTGTAAAAATAAAACAAAATTAATTAATGAATGAATTAAAATGTTAAAAAAAGAAAAAAGAAAGAAAGAGAAACCCCAAGACATCAAATATGCAAAAGGCAAAGGTGAAAAAGGCAAGGCCATTTACTGAAATCAGGTTTATGTTAAATTACAAAAGCTAGATAGCAAGAGTCCCAGGCATCTTCTACAACTTGTCTCTCAAAAAGTTGGCTGCCAGGATTTTCTCAGAGAAACTGGGCCAAGAGAAAAAAATTCACAGAGATTAAAATTTGGGAGTCAGCCAAAAACCAGCTGAATAGTGTCCAATTACTCTACTATAAAATCTTAAATCCAAAAGCCAAACCTTTCATGTAGAACTTCTAGTCATGTCTTTATGCTTTGTCTTTAAATGCAAATTGATATCCCAAGATCGCCATAGTTCAGAGGACCAAGCAGCAACAATAGCACGCATAGACCCAAGAATACTTACAACTCAAGAAGGAGGATGGTGTGGATCAAGGAACTATCCCAGTGAGGTCAGTTGTGTAGTCAACAAATAGGGTAAATCAGTCTGCCTTAGAGCAGTAGAAAAGAGGGGCCTACGAATGTTGTTCATAATAAAATAATGAAATTGCCCTGTTTGTCCATGTTGAGAGTACATGCTCAATTCTGCTACAGAGTCTGGAGAAGAAATACTTGAATAGAAACTAAATAAGCAGATAACTAAGTAAGTAAAAATGAGGCAGCTCTCTAACTCTGGGAGAAAAAAATGTGTCCAAAAATATGAAATCCAATCATAGTTCTCTATATGGCCTGCTCTGATACATATCTAGAAAATTATAACAGGCTAAACATAATTAACCAAATTAGATTATATAACTGCATTGCCTCCTAAGGGGTGGGGAGTGGAAACTGAATATTTGTTGTGTGTCGAGAAATAAACAAAAAGTGACATAATGCTGAAAAAAAGAAAACTGTATTTTGTATAGCCAGTAGATAGTATCTTAAATACTTCAAAGTAATAGGTATAATCTAAATTTTAAAAATAAAAAGATTAATCTAGGTAAATAATTCAGAAGAATGGAGTTAAGTCCAAGAAGAATCATTTTAGAGAGTAGAATGCTTTTCTCTGGGAACTGAGAATGCGGACAGTGCAGAGGCAGGAGGGATGGAAGAGGGGACCAGGCGTTTTCATTACAAGCCTGACAGTCTCATTTGACTCTTTGACATGTATAAGCACTATTTTGATTTAAGAAAGTAATGACTACCAGACTTCTAGTTTCCAGTCCAGCACATAAGGAGCTTGGAAGTCATCGTTTTTTCCTAACAACAAGCATAAAGTTGAGCAAACAACTTTTCTTAGATCTGTGGAAGAAGTGAGGTCATAGGGCAAACTGCTGTCCCCCAAATTGGAGAAGCAGACAGGCCAGTACTGAGAATCACAACTGACCGGAGCAGAAACCTTTGAGCAGACACCTCTGTGGGAACCAGTACTGGGGCAGGAAAACCTAAACTGTAACTAACAACTTGCTAGAGGCTCAGTGTTGACAAACCACAGAGTTAAAAATCCCAGGAGCGGCCAGTCTTAGGCAGACACAGCCAGGCTGTAGTGAGTTTTACCTTAATGAGCTCTACCAAGTTCTCGTAGTGCAAATGGGAGAAAAATCCCCTCCTGTTTCTGGCAGGGGGAGGGCAAATGTAACCATGTTGAAATAATCCAGAACATTCTGTTCTTAACAAAGCCTGCCCTTAAAAGAGACTATTCTACCAGAGCATAACCTATGGGGGTTTTTAATCAGAGTCTAACCCACTGTGGGGGGAATACCCCACTCTAGCTCCAGTCTGCTCTAGCCCTCCTGTTCCACCTGAGGGGGAGAAAAATTGAGAAGCACTCAGTTCACAGGCCAGGAGCACAGCCTGAGACCTAATCATGGGTCTATAGAGCACTTTCCCTACCCCCACCCCCACCACACTGCTACAGACCTATTTACCAGACTTCCTTTTATCCAGTACATCATGTCCAGCTTTCGAAAAAAATTACGAGGCATAATAAAAGATAAAAAGTAATTAGCAGATTGCCTTGATCAAAATAGCTGAATACACTCTTTCTTCAGGCACAGTTTTACAGCTCACAACATCTAATCCAGCAATGAGAAGACAGTGAAACAACACCTCTGATCAGTTTGGTATCTGTTGGATCAGCATTCGCCAACCTTTTTGGCACCAGGGACTGGTTTCATGGAAGAAAATTTTTCCATGGACCGGAGTGTGGGGATGGTTTCGGGATGATTCAAGCTCATTGCCTTCATTGTGTACTTTATTTCTTATAATATTACATTGTCACTTGCCACTCACTGATAGGGTTTTGCTATGAGTCTGCAAACGATTTATTACGGTCTCTGTGCAGTCAAACCTCTCTGCTAATGATAATCTGTATTTGCAGCTGCATCACTGCCTCGGCTCCACCGCAGATCATCAGGCATTAGATTCTCACAGGAGTGTACAACCGAGATCCCTCACATGGGCAGTTTACAGTAGGGTTCACAGTCCTATGAGAATCTAATGCTGCCGCTGATCTGACAGGAGGTGGAGCTTATGTGGTGATGTGAGTGATGGGGCACAGGTATAAATACAGATGAAGCTTTGCTCGCTGGCCAGCCTTTCAGCTCCTGCTGTGTGGCCCATTCCTAACAGGGCCCAAACCAGCAGCAGCCTGGGGGTTGGGGACAACAGTGTTGGATCATAAAAAAGGACAGCAGCTGTTTAACTAGCAATGCCACAGGGCATTAATTGAGACAGTGAATTACCAAGTCACTTTCACTTGTTTGTGATATTTGACCCAATACCAGATAAATATTTATCTCTAGTCAATAGTATCTAATAGTGGCACATAATGAGAGAAAATATACAAACAATATCATCTACTTTAAAATCTTTATTCAAAGATATTAAAAAATACTAATTTTCTTGCCACATTCTCACAAGAAATCCAGCATATTAGGAATAACTTTACTTTTCACAGAAAAAAAGATTAAAATTGAAAAAAGCTTTATAAGTAAAACTCTTGCCAGATCCTATCTAAGTACTAGAAATTGAAATACAAACATAGCAAAAGTAATACTTTGGAATATGGTCTATCAATAGGAATTATCAATATTTTCTCCCCAGATATTTTCAGATTCATAATGTTATAAGTCATTCAGGCCTTGGTCCAAGTTCATATGTGAACATAAAAACAGTTCCACAATTCAGATCATCTCTTACTTTTTCCATTTCCTTCTTTAGGACATTGTGCTTTGCAAATCTGGACTTCATTACATTACTGGGATGATTGAGCTACTTCATGTTCTTTTGGGAATGTAATGAGTGTCTTCTTGTTTTTCTCCGTTCTGAAACAAATGGGAACTGTGAACACAATCTTCATAGGGCACTTTGTTCCTTGTAAATACAGCTTCTGCTCAGATTGTTTTTTGCAATGATTGGTAAGAAACCACCATGACTACCACTGGCTAAATCTTAGGCTTAAGCTACACTTTTGCTTTACACAGAAATGGAAGCTTTGCATTCAATTGAGCTCTCAGCAGAGTTCTTGGAGCTTGTTTTATTTATTTTATAAATATTGAATGGCCTAACTTCCCAGAAATTTAACATATTGTGATTTATTTTAGATTTGGCAACATACATATGTTTATTACTAAGCAAAAAATATTATTTGAAAAACAACTGTTTCTTATCAATAATTACAACACAAATAGCTAACATTTACTGAGATTACTATGTGTCATTATGTTAAGTGCTTTATTTACACTATTCCATTTTCTCACAGCTATGCTATTGGGGTGTTACTAGTGTTATGACCATTCTAAAAATGAGGAAAATGGAACTTGCTCAATATCACCCAACTAGTGAAAGGTTGAATTAGGATTCAGACACAGTTATTCTAACTCCATGGCCTGTTTGTTTGTTTTGTTTTGTTTTATTTGGTAAGAACACTTAACATGAGAACTACCTTCTTAACAAAATTTTAAATATATAATACAGTATTGTAAACTGGAATATAAGAACAATGTTGTACAGCAGATCTCTAGAACTTATTCATCTTGCATAATTGGGACTTTGTACCCAAGCTTTTAACCATTGAAAGACTAATTTGATGCAGGATATTTGGAAGCTAACTAGGTAATTAGTAAAGATAAAATTAAAATCATCCTTAAATTTGCCACCTAGAAATAACAATTGTGACATGTTTGTGGATTTTTCTTCTCATCTTTATGCTGTGTATATCTCTCAAAATTGGAATCACACTAACAGTTTTAACATTGCATTTTTTTCATTTCAAAATAAATGGCATTTCCCATGTCATTAAATGGTCTTTGAAAACATCATTTTAAAGGCTACAGAGAAAAATATTTTTCACTTAAATGAGTCAGAGAATTGTAACAATTCTTTATGTCAGTCAGCATGTGTAGATTTGGTCAAAATGATCACATTCTTCTTCTTTTTAGTGACTTTTGATTTCCTCTTAAGTGATTGGACTATGTCAGTGGAACTGCACTTTTTCTTTGCATTCCTTTGCAGCCTTTCACTTGAAGCAATTTCAAAGCCAGATGAAAGAATTTAGCTCAAGTCAGGGATCTAACATCATCTGCAGCTGAAATTCACAAGTTCCTTTCACAAGTTCATAGGCTAAAGGATGGCCCTTCCCTGCCAAAACAAGCAGCTGGAGACTACCTAGAGAACTTCGCTAGGGATTATCTCAGTGGACAATGGAATTTTCTTTAAACGTAGTTAGATTTTTTTTATTCATACTTCCAGCTTTAAAAGTACTATAAGCCTCAGTTGATAGATTTCTTGGAAACAATGACTTTAAGCAAAGTGACATACAATGAAACCAAATTTTTTCCTCATCAACATTAGAACTAAATGACAGTGAACAACAGGGCATTTTGGGGGGGCTTGCTGTAGGTCATGTTGCTTAAAGTCACAGTTTCCGAGAACCTATTGACAATGTTCAGCAAACAGGACCATTTGACTGACTTTTGTCCATTCATACTCCACTGGGTTAAGTAGAACACTTGAGACCTGGGTGGTTGTAGGACTAGAGAAGAGAGCATTTGCTTCCTTTAACACCAAAGAAGTTTTAATTGGCATGCTTTTGTCCAGAAAAATGGAGATTACATTCTCTCTCTGAATCTAAGAGTTCTTTTTGAACACTTGCTGCTCATTCACTTCCCTGCTCAACATTTCCTCCCTGGGGCTAGTTAGCTCTCTATGGAAATGGTGCAAAGAATACAATCAAAATCAAGAATTTATTTTGTTTCTCTGTTTACTTTTTTCTTCCACTGCGCAGAAAAGACTGCGCTTCATATGGATTTAAGTAAAAATAATCCATTAACAGATGACTGCAGGAAAGAAAGCTAAATTACACTCTCTGTATGTAGAATATTATGGCAGTTGGTTAAGAACATCCATGGGGCATTCTAAAAATGAACATGAAACAGGCTGGAGGTGGGGAGTTTTAAGGACTAAATGGAGAGATTGGGAAAATCAATCAGCCGAATGTTGAATGTTCAAAAGGATACAACCGGGCAGCTTAATTTAATATATAGACTTAGTCAAAACCCACATCGGATTTTTGTGTACCGTGAATTATAAGTAAGCTTAAATAAAAGCAATATATCCTCTTCATATGTGGCATATTCATAGATATAATTAAAAAATAAGCAGGAAGGGGAAAACACTTGCTTTACGTTCTTACAAAATATATCGACATAAATTAGATTGGTGTTCTGTTCCTCTGATTGCCCCTGAGATGGCTGTTTTACTACACTCTTTTTTCCTTTCCCTCACCAAATATTCAAAACGTGAATGACCGTCTTCTTACATGAATCCACCCCTCTGGCTATCACCCTTAGACTGAATGAAGAACAGATGAGTGACTACAGCCAGCCAGTCATAAAACTCTTCTTTTGGCCACAGGGATTAGACCAACTAGAGGGCATAGAAATCACTGTTAGCCAGTCGGTGTCCAGTCTCAGTATTTTCTCATTTGAGTTGGAGGTAAAGAATTATTTTCTCTGTGGTGATAAAACTAAGAATTGAGCTGTCTGTAGCCTTACTTCTAGGTACACTAAGATGCCAATAGGAAATAATGAGGTCAGCATGTAGAAAGAAGTAGAAATACAGATGGAAAGGATCTAATGAATATATTTTAACTAATTTGAGAGGATTTTCATGAATTTTTTTTTCTTTTTTTTTTTATTTCAGGGTATTGTGAGGGTACAAACACTAGGGTTACACTTTATGTCTTTGCCTCACCCAAGTGCGGGTTAAAGGCATGCCCTTCTCCCCCTACAGTGCTCCCCATGTCCTTTAGTTGAGTATTTACCCCCCCATCCCCCTAATCCCTGGAGAGTATTTCTGCCATGTGATCACCTTAGTGTTGATCAGTTAGTACCAATTTGATGGCGAGTACAAGTGGAGCCCATTCTTCTGCTCTTGTGGTGCCTCACTTTGGATAATGGGCTTAAGTTTAATCCAGGAAAGTGTAAGAGGTTCTAGATCACTGTCATTTCTTATGATTAATATTCCATTGTAAACATATACCAAATTTTAATAATCCACTCATGGATTGATGGGCACTTGGGTTGTTTCCACATCCTTGCAATAGTGAATTGTGCTACCATAAACATTCAGGTACAGATGTCTTTATCGTACAATGTTTTGTGCTCTTTTGGGTAGATGCTCAATAGTGCTATTGCTGGATCGAATGGTATTTCTATTTTTAGCTCTCTGAGGTATCTCCAAATTCTTTTCCACAGAGTTTGCACTAATTTGCAGTCCCACCAGCAGTGTAAGAGTGTCCCTGTCTCTCCACATCTTCGCCAGCATTTGATGTTTTGCGATCTTTTGATAGAGGCCAATCTCACTGGGGTTAGGTGATATCTCATTGTGATTTTGATTTGCATTTCTCTAATGATTAGAGATATTGAGCATTTTTTTATATGTTTGCTGGCCATTATCGTGTCTTCTTTTGAAAAGTTTCTGTTCATTTCCTTTGCCCATTTGTTGATGGGGTTGTTTGATTTTTTCTTGTTGATTTTTTTGAGTTCTAGATAGATTCTGGTTATCAGCCCTTTATCAGATGTGTAGAGAGGAAGAATTCTGATTTTCATGAATTTTGTGATGAAATAAAACACTGTCCAGCATTTAAACAAACATAAGAGTCTAAATGTAGAGCATATGGTGTTGTCTTTTTTGGGTGGGAGGAATTAAAGGAAAAAACAAAGTCCCACTATCCTGTTCTTTCCAATTTTGCTTTCCATTTAGTTACTTGTATAAAAATTTATACTAGAGGAATATAGTTTTCACCATATATAAGATCTTGGTTTTTTTTCTTTTTCTCTTTGGGAAAATGCAGATTTTTACTATAGCATATACTCAACAAAATGCTTTAAACAGTTCGTTGTTTCTTCAAATATTTGAAGGGCCAAAAACAAAGGACTAATTATTTAAAGGGGCTCATTGGAAGAAAAGAATTTAAATCTAGGGAGATTCAAAGCTATACAATTCTTATCTATACAAAAAGTACTATTGATGTGTAGTCAAATAGGGTTCATATCATTTAAAATTCAACCAACATTTGTTTAGCAATGATGTGTTTAGCTAAAAATTTGGTTGGCAAGTTTCAGCTAGTGTACGGTGTTTAAGATTTTATAATACATAGAGATCATTTTAGTGATTAGCTATTGGCATGTGCTGAAATGAATATTTTTGATAATTTCTGATTTGGTATTATGACAGTAAAAATCTATACAATTTTGCTGTGAATCTAAAACTGCTATTAAAAATTTAAAAAGAAAAAATACCTATACGAATTCTCCCTTATAGGGACTCATGGCTTAATTAAATTATTCCAATTGAGTTTATGTGATCAATAGATACCATTTATAAACTCAGAAAAGTAATATTGCTGTGACAGTATGTTGGTGTGATGCAGGTAACTATCATTTGGCAGATCGAAGCCTGATGGGAAACTATAGTCAGTTTCAGGCACTATGTATCAGATACATCTACCTTCATTTGTCTCCTTTGAAATTTCAACAATCAATACCAGATAAAATCAGTTAAAAAATAGCTGACAGGCCTATGTTGCATGCTGCTGCCTTTGAAATAAAACTTATTCCCTTAAATGATTTTGGCCTTATATTCACATACTATTCATTAACATAACATGACAGAAATGTTCCCATAGATTTTAAATCTGAGTTGAGAGAGAAATCAGAAAAAAATATCTGAATTTTCTATTTGGAACAATATTGGTTTTGGTTTTAAAAATAATGAAGTACTCTTATAATTTATAATAAAACCTAAGTTGTCAAAATGTCATAAGTCCAAGTCTCTGTTTGATCTCCATGGTGAACTTCTACATTAAATTATGCTAAAATTTCTTCCCTTTTATTTGCATTATGCTAGGCAGCCCATATGGCCTTACAACATTGTGCTGAACCCTGAACTTTACACACTAAGTATATATTTTCTTTTGGGAGAATTTAAAGGCAAAGATTAGAAATATGAAGGAAATAGAAAAGATGATCTAATGACAATTATAATTTATTTGTGTAGTTAAAAAATGTATGCACAACAGAATAAAAAAACAACTAGATACAGTTAGATAGAATATTGTGTGAGAAATAGTCCAAGTAAGGGATGCATAGTAATATATATTAGTCCAACTTTTATCCTTAAATAGCTGTGTGATCTTGCATAAAACACTGAACCATGGCCTTCATTTTCTTCTCAGACATGACTTCCAAGGCATTTCAGGATCTGCGGCATTTAAGATCTCTGAGGATCAAAGATACTATGATTTTATGATGTTAGTGGCAGGCTAAAGAAGGGACAATTTACAGTGGAGAGAGCATAGGTTAACTATGCGGGGCTTCCTACGGGAGGTCAGTATTTTAAGAAGCGTGGAGTAGTAGGAAAGAGAGATTTTCAGAAATAATAAGGACTACATGCAAAGGTAAAATATATCCTAAATAATTCAATAGACCCTCAGCCAAAATTGAGTATTTAGAACAGATATGTTAAAATGTTTCCACATTGATTTGCATAGCTGTGGGAATATGGCAGGTTAGTCCAAGCACAGGCTCTGGACTCCAGTCCCCAGTATCTGAATCAACACCGTCATTTACCAGCATTCTGATTTGGGCGAAACTGGTTAATTTTCCTCTGGTCCACTTTCCTCATCTGCAAAATGAGGAAAATATAATAACACCTAATAGAATCAGCTGTAGGCTTAAAAATGTGTGAGGGACCTCAGGCAAGTACCTAGTACATAGGTTTTCTCAGTAGGGTATACTGACTGATGTTATCGTTATGCATGACTACTGCTTATGCCATCCAAATGAAATGTTTTTGTTCTTGAAAAATGGAAATCTATTCATTATTTCCATTTTGGATCATTAGTAATATTCTACTTGAAAAACGTTATTTAGTAATTTAACATTTTCTTTCAAGATTTTTACAGGTTTAAGAATATTTTATTTCCATTTAGGTTAGTTTAATTTAGTTTAGTTTTGAGACAGGGTCTTGCTCCCCTTTGTCTGGGCAAGAGTGCAATGCTATCATCATAGCTCACTGCAACCTCCAACTCCTGGGCTCAAGCAATCCTCTTGCCTCAGCCTCTCCAGTAGCTGGGACTACAGGAGCACACCACCATGCTGACTAATTTTTTTTCCTGCCTTCCTTCCTTCCTTCTTTCCTTCCTTGTTCTTGCTCAGGCTAGTCTCCAACTCCTGAGCTCAAGCAATCCTCCTGCCTCAGCCTCCCAAAGTACTAGCATTACAGGCGTGAGCCGCCATGCCTGGCCAAGAACCATTTATTATATACTCAGTATGTAGCGGGCACTGCTCTATAGGTTCAAATGTTAAATAAAAGTTGTATCATAATATAGGAGGAAGAATCTAATTGTAGTTAAGAACGGCGGCTCTGGAAGCCAGCCGACAGTGTTGGCTACAACTTTTCCTTATGGTTTGACTTTAGGAAGTCACTCCATCTCTGTTTCTGTTTTCTTCTCTATAAAGTTTAAAAAATAACTGTGCCTAGTATTATTTTGAAAGTGAATTAAGATATAATTTAAAGAATTTAGAATAGTTCTGGCTATAGCAAGGGCTTAAAAAATATTTAGTATTATTATGGCTTGAACTCTGGAAAGAATAAAAGGAGTTAACCAACAAATAAATAGTGGTATTGGTTATCAATAATTTGCTTTACTAAGTAAATCTTCAGGTCCTTCCAAATAAATGAAGGTTTGTGGTTATGCTGATATCGGACCTTGCCTACCATTTGCAAATTAGCAAATCATTATGTGTATTTAGCAGTCTTGGTCCCAACCCTTTCCCTTTTTTTCTTTTGAGGGAGGAAGAGTGGTGGGGGTGGAGACAGGGTCTCACTATGTCACCCAGGCCAGGGTACAGTGACATGATCATAGCTCACTGCAGCCTCAAACTCCCAGGCTTAAGCGATCTCCCTGCCTCAGCTTCTCTAACATCTCGGATTACCAGCATGTACTACTATGCCCAGCTAATTTCTTTTTCAAAATTTTTTGTAGAGACAGGGGTCTAGCTTTTGCTCAGGCTGGTTTCAAACATTCTAGGCCTCAAGCAATCCTCCCACCAAGGCCTCCCAAAGTGCTGGGATTATAGGTGTGAGCCACTATGCATGGCCATTCATTCCCTTTCTCTATGACATCCTGGCTTTGTCTGACTCAGGGAAGCTGGGTTTCTTCCTATATTTTCAATTATACAATTACATGTTACATTTTCTTGCCAAGGGTCACTTTGCATGTTACTCCATGCTATGGTTGGCTCCCCAGCACATTCCTTTCCTAATGCTGATTAGGGATAAAACTCTTGTTTGAACATTGACAAATTACCAGACACCAGTCAGGCTAGCCTCATAGATAATGTTAGTCAATCTACAAAAACTCAGGTCTTGTTGCTGCATGATTTGAAGCTACATAGACACTCTGTCTATTATATGGGATTACTTAAGTTTAAATTAATTTAAATAAAAAAAAATTAAGTGCAGCTCCCTGGTCATATTAAATCCATTCCAAGTGTTCAATAGTTACGTGGAGACTAGTGGCCATTTTTGGACAGTACAGACTAGAATATTTCTATCATCACAAAAAATTCTATCAATGGCTCTAGATCTAGAACATGGTGAATGTAATAAGGTACCAACCAACCTGCAAGATTTTTCCTTTTAGACACTTAGCCAGCCTCTCCTAGCAACATATTGCCTTCTAGAAAGTTTCTTGCCTAATAGTGCATTCAATTTTGTGATATATTATAGATAAATATTGAACTGCATGTGTCAATACTTTAATATGTAGAGCCTTGCAAACACATGGGTCGTAAACTGTCACAAAGACAGCAAGAAGTATAAGTCTCCAAAAGTTTCTGTTATGAGCTATTCATGGTAAAAATAATCAAACCATCAGTAATTTAATTGGTATTAAAAAATCTAAAATTCACATTATAGACAAAAATGCAAAGATTTTTAGAGCTAGTGTCTTGGATGGTCTGATAAAAGCACAAGAATATCAAGCAAATGAAAAAGAAAAATGTACTGAACATTTAGATGTAAGATAAAAATAGAAAATCATTTTCCTAATTAAGTACAAAAGAGCATAAATAAATAAATAATATTTCTTTAAAATGCTAAGAGAAACTCAAAATGTTTTATTATGAACATATGGTGAACAATGAAACTATTTAGCCCCCTTTATTAATTTGAAATTTATAAGATGGTATTGATACTGTCTTTACTAATGTGCTATGTATTCTTTAACTTGGTGAGCAAAAAGCATGACAGAAAAAACAAATATTTAATATCCATTATTATTAATTTACGATTTGTAACATGACACTATTTTCTTAATCTAATATGCTATTTTAAAATCTTAGCATAAAATTATATAACTGTATTTAAATATTATCTTATGTTTCTGAACTTTGAGTTATCTTCCAAATGGTTATTGATTTATTTATTCATTTATACATTTATTTACTCAACAACTACTTCTGATCCCCTAATATGAACCACACTCTCCTAGGTCCTGAGAGTACAACAGTGAACAAGTGAGATACACTAGGGGAGACTAACGTTAATCAAACAACTACTGGTGAATTTATAATTACAAAATGTAAAAAAAAAACAAAAAAAAAAAACAAAAAAGAGCTTTTGTGGGCATATTTAAACAAGGAAACTAGGAATGAAGAGAAGATTTTCCTGAGGAAAGTATTCTTTAACCAGTACTAAAGCTTGTGCAAAAATCTTCTTGCTGAAGAAAGATAATCTCAGACAAGAGAAAATATTGAATGAAAGTTGGGGTCGTGGGCAGTGAATGAAGGTGAGGGTACTGCCAGATGATCCTGGGAAACAGGAGTTGATCAGATTATACAGGTCTCTTAGGTCATGTTAAAAGTTTTCTTTATCTTTAGCACAATGTGAAATCAGGAAAATGTTTTAAACAAAGAGAAAAATGAAATCAACAGAGTCACATCTGGATAAGATCAGTTT
>RJWJ010040091.1:0-14134 GCA_004363605.1 Indri indri | reverse complement strand
TTGAAAACAAATTCGGGGGAGACTCCCAGCCCTGTGGAAGGTGGCAGCTCCACTCGTCCAAGGTCCTGTCTCTCGTGACCAGCGGATGCAGGAGCACCCTGACAGGTGCAGAGAAGAAGGCAAGATGCCCAGGGAGCCAGGCATGGGGGAGGATGTGGAGCTGGGCTCCTGGGCTTCCTGTTGCCTCTCATAGATCCCACACAGGGCACTGCAGAAACCTCTAGCCTGGAACCACCACCAGACACAGACACAAAGAGCTCTGGGAAAACACTGCACACACCTGCAGCACCAGCCAGAGGACCAAGAGAAGTGTGGCCTAATAGCAGCAAACCTCCCTGGCCCCACTCTCCTGGAACGCACACGAGTCCCTCCCCACGCTTTTCCTGGGGGCGGGGGGGAGTGGGTGGGGGTCGGGGAGACTGCAGGTCATGGTCAGGAATGGCCACCTGCTTTGCCATGGCGGTGCCTTCCAGGGTCTGGTCTTCGCTGAAGTCTCCAGATTAAATCCCCCTCCAGCCCCCCACCAGGGTCAGGGCCAGCTGAGCAGGCTCCATCCCATCCCCTGCACAAGCAGGCAGCACCCTCCTCCCCCCACCAGCGTGGCGTCCCTGGGTCCAGGTGGTAATGAGCCTCTCACCCACCAGCAACCGAGGGGTTGGGAGGAGGGAGGTCTGGTTCATTCTGCCCCCTCCACACCGACAGGGCTCAGCGGGAAGCCCCTGCCCCCATCTCCATGAGGCATCAACCAGGCAGAGCAGGTTGGGGGTGGCCGGGCGGTGGCACCCACTCCCCCTCTGCCCTCCCCTGGGGTCAGCAGGCCCAAGGAGGCTGAGCCTGGTCAATCCCACATTCACCTGCAAGGGAGTGGGAGGCCCAGGGAAGGTGAGCTCCTGCCCTCCTGTCCCCCGGCTGCCAGTGCCGCCAGTGCTCTGCTGAGGCCCGGCGGGAAGCTGCACGTGCTCCCACCCTCCCCGGGTGCTGGGCCCAGCAGGGGACCGCCCGCTGCCAAGGAGAGGTGACAGGACCCAGATCCTCATCACGCAATACCCCAAATGTGCAGGCTTTGATCCGGAGTCACTCAGCAGATCGAGAACTGGGATAATCACAATCGAATGAGGAAAAAATCAATAGATGACAACGCTGAGATGAGTCAGAGGCTGTAATTACCTGGGAAGGGTTTTACATAATCATCACAAGCATGTTTCAGCAAGCAATTGTGAATTCTCATGGAATCCATGAAAAATTGGAGAACCTTAGCAACGGCACAAAGAAAAACCAAATTATAAAATTCGAAAATACGAGGCCAAACGAGAAACAAGCAAAAGATCTCAGCAGATTAACTTGACAGCACAGCAGAGAGTACGAGGGATAGAATTGGGGAACCGTGTGTGGCCGATGGAATTCACCGGGTCCAAGCAACACAGGGAAAGGCGGCCGGGGAGGAGAGAACAGACTCGGGACCTGTGTCGTCATCAGAGAGAGAAGCAAGACTGAAAAGTATAATTTTTAAATGGCTGAACACTTCCCAAATTTGGTAAAACATATCAGCCTAAAGATTCAGGGAACTAAGAAAATTCCAAATACGATAAACCCAAAGAAATTTATACCAAGATGCACCATGATTAAAGTTCTGAAAACTAAAGACAGCGACACCATCTGGACAGTAGCCGGAGAGAAGCAGGATGTTGTGGGTAGGAGGACATCGATTGAAACGGAAGCAAAGTCCCCATCTGAAACCGCGGAGGCCGGAGGAAAGTAGAACCACGTCCCCCAAATACCGAGAGCAAAGTGCCGACCTGACCCCTGCGCCCGCGGGGACGTCCGTCAGGGTCGGAGGGCAAATGAAGACACCTCAGGCGAAGGAACCCAGCAGATGTGCCACCAGCCCCGCTACTCAGAGAGGGGCTGAAGGAAGTTTTGTAAACAGAATAGAAATTATAAAGCAAGCATCTGGAAATATTAGGAAGAAAGAACAACAAAAAAAGAAATACGGGTAAATAAAGACTTCTCTTGATTTGTCTAAATTATGTTTGATGGCTGAAGCAAAACTTATAACTGTTTAATAGTCTCAATGTATGTTAAGAAAATATTAAAGATAATTAGATTATAAATGGGGAAGTGAAAGGGATATAAAAGGGAGTTCAGGTTTCCACATTTTACTAGAACTAGCAAAATGTCTGCACCGCTGGACCGTGGTAAGCTGTGTATAAAGAAAGAGATACTGATTTTTCTTGTCTGTGAAGCGCTGGCGAGGGAAGGGCAGAGCCCAGAGGAGGCCACAGGATGGCTGTTTCCGTGGGTGTTTTTGCCCCTCCTCCAGCCCGCTGGCCCTTGCAGCTGGGGAAGCTTCCAGAGCCGCAGTGTCCTGGGGACGCCCCTGGTGCACCTTCCCTCTCCCCCTGAGCCCACAGATGCACAGAAAACCCTTAACCGCTGCCTGGGCTGCCGTTGCCAGAGCAGACTCCTTCCCCCCACCCACCCCTAGCCCAGGACCCACTGGACAGACGCTCTGAGCTCCGGAACGTCCCGCACAGACTCCGCCTCTCCCACTGAGGCCCTTGGTGCCGGGGGGATAGGCGAAGGAGTCCAGGTCCCCTGGCTGTGCTGGGACACCTTGCACGGTTGACCAGAACCGACCAACGGCAGAAGTGCATCCTGCCCCTTGCTCGGGACTGAAAGGAGACACGTCCCTGTTGACTTCTTAGCCCCGGAGGAAATTTCCTCTGTCTTCTCCACACCTTCAGGACGCATATGGGAACAGACTGAACGTGCTACCCTTCGATACATCCGCTTCTTCGTATCAGTGAAGCAAAAAGAAACACATGGAAAAAATACAAATGGCAGCTGCAATCTTTTCTTCAAACATGAAAAACGTGAATGAAAATAAATTTGCAGAGATAAAAAAGGACAAGTATTATCAAACAGCAAGCAAAGGCTCCTGCTTCCTTTTTCTACATACATTTTCAGTTCTTATCTTTGCCTTTCCTCCAAGAAATTTTTATAGTATTTATTTAAGCTTGAGATAAGCCCTCACATACTGAATGCTAGTGTGCTCAGAGAGACGGCTGCAGCGTCTCCAATCATCCGTTTAGTGCGGAAGGGAGCAGGCCTTAGGCACGCGCCGAGACAGCTTGCTGGCCACGCACACACGACGCGCGTGCACCTGGGGCACTGGGGTGGGTTCTCGCTACGTGTCTGCGCGCAAGAACACCCTAGTGTTGGCATTGCCGGAACATCACTTACCAATTATTTCTTCCACCCACACTTGCCGTGCCTCTGCTCTGGGCAGGCCCCATGTGGGTCCTGCCCAGAGCCGACCACAGTGGCGATCCACTCAGCGCCAAGGAGAAAGAGAGGGTCTCTTAGTCCGGGACCTTGCCTCTTCCTTTAATACTGCAACAAGAACAAGTTCAGATGGCAGATACGGGAGCCCTACCCTTTCTTAACCTTTCTAGATGTATACATCTGCTCTCAGGTGGCTAGAATTGTCTCCACGCAGAGATGCCTCCAGAAACCCACAGCTGCAGTGACAGTGGAGGAGACGGAGACGTTTCTGGACCTGGTCCCTGCAACTGCTCCGACGTGAGAGCACACGGAGTCCTGCAGGAAGGGCCCTGGGGAGTTTGCCGTCTGTTCTCTGCTAACACCGACCACGGTGGAGTGTGCATATTATTCCTTTACACGCCCACGTGACCAAGTCCTGCCTGAGGACTGCTCTAGCTGGCCTCTCATCCCGACCGCCCTGCGGAACTCACCGCACGGATGTCGCGGCTCTGCCACACTCCAGGCGTCGGGCACAGCTGGCCCTCTGCCACCTCCCACTCTCCCAACAGGGTTCCACGGGCAGCGGGTGTGGGATTCGGGGTGCGGAGGAAGGAAAGGTGGGTGCTTTCTTGCCATTCTCAGGGTCTTGCTCTCACCTGTCAACCAACCCCGAGAATCGAACCCTGATAATTCCAGGATTCGTCAATGAACAGGGATGGTGTGTGACTTCTCTCCAGGGAATTTGGGTTTTATTGAAAACTCCTATGGAGTCCCAAAACAGACTCTCTTATGATGACATGACAAACAATGGCGTTTCTATTTTTGTATAGGAGACTCAACCACAACCTCCCCACATCAAACATTCCGGTGGCTGCCTACTGATGACTTTAATTTTCATGCTACCAGATTTTTAACTTGCCAGACCTCCTTTTACTCTTAGCATCTGAGATGATTCAGAGTACGGTATGTTATTGTGCGTGCTACTGGATACGCCATTCTGCAGTGCACTATCTATACACTGAACTGCGTGTTATGGTGATGTATTAAAATAGTGGACATTTTATGGTGTGTTATTTTGTACTCCATTATATAGTATCCATTGTACTGACTACTGTATATAACTTTTTGGAAAAACCAGCCCTCAAGGCAATGATTTCCAGATGCGCTCTCTGTGCCCGGGCAGGATAAATGGTGATCACCTTCTAGACTTTCTCATGTGCGTAGCTATTGTTCTCTAGTTACAGGTGTAATTGTGGATGGTTAACTAATCTGTAGGACTTGAATTCCTCGCTCAGTTTTTTCTTCTTGTGACCTCTATCCACAGTAACCAACTAGAAACCTGTGCAGTTCACTGGTAAGATAACAAAATAGGCCGGGCGGGCGGGTGGCTCACACCTGTAATCCCAGCACTCTGGGTAGGCCAAGGCGGGAGGATGGTTTGAGGTCAAGAGTTCAAGACCAGCCTGAGCAAGAGCGAGACCCTGTCTCTACTAAAAATAGAAAAAATTTGCTGGTATGGTGGTGCACACCTGTAGTCCCAGCTGCTCGGGAGGCTGAGGCAGGAGGATCCCTTGAGCCTAGGAGTTTGAGGTTGCTATGAGCTGCGATGATGCCACTGCACTCTACCCCTGATGACAGAGCAAGACTGTCTCAAACAAACAAACAAAAAATATAACACAACATTCCACAGAGGCAGTTCACCCACCGTAATTTGGTGATAGCTCAGAGTATTAGGACTTTCTCCTTAATGCTGGTGGATGTATTGATGTAAATATTGAGCTAAAGAATCTAATTTTATGCAGGATGGCACCATTAAGGGTGTAAGTTTTTTAGTAGGAAAAAGTCCCCAAAAAACTCATTATCAGTATTCCACATGTCGTAAACTCACAGCCATGGATGTAGTGGAAGAACATTCAGACCCCTGAGGAATCAGAAAAGACTATTTTCACACAATTTGTTTCTTGCATATGACATTTTTTTTTTGTAATTGATACCAGAGTGTCATCTGACATTTTGTGATCTGCAGAGCTCAGACGGTTCAGAAAAATGTGGTATTTGTTCAATGTTAATATATGTGTACAGATTTAAAGCCAAGAATTTCTTAACATCACCATCTGCTAAGTATCTCTCTTTGGGTACATTTAGCTGCAAACAGATAATGAAGTACCTTAGCAATTGTTGCCTTTTGCGCAAGTAATTACTAGACTCAGAAGGGCTTGAAATTATATTTTTCGTTTCAAACGTGTTTAGCTCGAATGTGTAGTCTCAGCAACTTACCTCAGGAGGATTCGAATGTCTCCAGGTCCCTCATGGACCAGACTTTACCACGGTCCACCCCGGCCCCAGCCACCGATGCCCCCAGGGCTGGTTTGTGGCCGACTTCCCAGCCAGCTCATCGGCTTCCACATTTTGCTGTCCACGGTGCGTGACACGTTTTGAATTCCACGTGGCAGGGCCCCCCTGCAGCTCAGAGCCAGATCACTAAGGGGTGCCGCAGCACAGGGGAGATGCTGAGAGCCTTGTTAGCGGCTCAAAAGCTCATTGTTTCTCCCATGTCCCATTGCTTTCAATCTGAACACAAGGATTTAAAAAAAAAAAAAAAGAATGCTAGAGTCATAAACAACAGGCTGCCTAGATTTAACATAATTAATTTCCCTTGCTGACCACTACTATAAATGCAGTCAGCAGAGATTTCAAGTGATCTGAAGCACTTTGGCAATCAGAGTGCAATCACTGAGCGATGGTACTGGTGCAGAGTACCCCGGGCCTGAGCAGTTGTCATGGTTTCACAGAAATCAGTTGTCATGAGAAAAGATGGCTCTATAAGAATCTAATATGTTGTGCAGAGACAATGCCTATTCAAAGACAGCTTAAATGAAAGATAATGAGATTTCATCTGAAATCCTTAACAACGGGCTTCTTCAAAGAGGGCTTGAGGTTAGCATCCGCTCACTTAACGGCTGGAGGGTGCAGCTGACAGCTCACGTCTTGGACATCCTATCACAGCAATACGCACACCTGGAAGAGAATTAGAGCAGCTGCTACTTTAGTTAGATGAAAAGTGACCATGAATACGCATGTCTCCCCCTCACTCCCGCATCCATCCGCGAGTCTCACGCATACGCAGACACAGCCAGGATAAATTTTTCATCTCCGTCCTTGTCACCCAAATCCAGCAGTTCTCAAAGTGAGGGTTGCAGACACCTGAGGGTCCCTGCGTCCTTTTCAGGGGGTCCACGAGATCAAAACTATTTTCATCATAATACTAAGGACTGATTTGCTCTTGTCACTGGGTGGACATTTGCACTAATGGCGTCAGAGAAGCAGCGGGTAAAACTGCTTGGGCTGTAGCAGGACTCCAGGAGTGCCGCTGCGCTGCCCCGTTGAAAACCTGCCACTGTCACTAACGACTATCTCTGAAGAAGCAGCACGAACTGCTAATTTTATTAAGGCTCGACTCTTCTTCAGTGCATGTTTTCTCAATATTCTGTGTCACAAAACAGGAAGTGCAGAGAAAGCATTTCTGCCGCAGGTGGAAGTTTACGGTCGTCTCGAGGGAAAGCTTTATTTGGGCAACACGGATTTGCTTGAAGGAACGATGGTAGGTGATCTATGGGTACACAAACTTGAGTTTGTGGCTGATATTTTCTCGAAAACGAAGGCAGCCTGTCACTCCGAGCGAAATAAAGGGCAGCCTCTGTTGCCAATAACAGAATTCGAGGTCTCGAGTGACAATTTGATTTTTGGAAGACTTGTATGTGCCTCTGTGCACTTGACAGATTTCAGATACTCAAAGTGGTTTCTGATACAATCAACAGTGACTTAGGGAATGTGATTTCGTATATCGTATAATGAAATCTGTCAATATTTGGAAGACGGGCACAATTCAGTGAAATGAATTTTCTAAATGGCAGATGGTTGGTGTTACGAACCGTGCATGGGGGAGAGAATTCAGAGTGAGAATGACAAATGAATTTTAATATACAGAGTATAAAAAGTTTATTAATACGGTTTCAGATTTCACATTGCAGTTAATCATTAAGAAACTATCCCTGGTCTAGTGTCAGGCATAGTGTTAGAGGAAAATACCCGCGATCATCTGAAAAGGCTGTTAAACAAATCCTGTCATTTCTGACTACTTGTCCCTAAGGGCTGAATTGTCTTCACAAACTTCAGCCAAACAGCACGACTTACCGGAGAGCGGGCAGGGCAGGCGTGAGAATCTAGCTGTCTTCCATGAAACTAGACATTAAAAAAGGTAATAATGTCACTCTGATAAAAATGATAACTAATTGTTTTTGTTTCAGAAAATATAATTATCTTCCATAGAAATAGACAGTAATGTTAAACATGCAATGGGCTTACCATTATTGGTTTTAAATAGATTAATAAATTCTTCTCAGTTTCGATTTCTGAGATATGGATTTCTAATCCAATAAATGTAGACAGATAAAACTCACATAAACATCGTCTCATTAAATTCTCATCAGAGCCCTATGAGCTAAATACTATTATGTCCAATTTATAAGTTAAAAGAGAACAGAGGCCTCTCATGAATATAATTAGGATGAATTTGCCTCTAAAATTGAAAATGTCGACTCTAGAGATAGGGCTGACCTGTCTTGGCAAGGTTTTCTCTGGGCACCACCTGCCTGCCTTGGTTCTGCTGGAACGTTCACCCCGAAAGTTTCTCCCCGCGTAGAAGCAGCTCCCCTGGGAGCAACGGCCTCGGCCAACTGGCACAAGGACGTTGGTTCCCTCCGTAGCAAGAGTTCCCGTTTTCTGTCCAACAGCTCTTGAGTGGAATTGCCATGGCAACCACGTATCATTACGCATGGAGGATGCTGACTCTGAGACAGCTGATCTCAACCCCACAGATGGCGGCTCTGTGCCCCTCAGCTTCTGAGCCTCGTGCCCAGCGATGCGGTAAATTGGGCTGCTGGACAGCAGACCAGTCCCTGTGAGTTATGACTCATTCTCCAGGAGCAGGGAATGGTCGTTCTTCCCTTATCCATCTAGAAAATGCCCTGACAAAGCTGCAAGGCCAAGAGCAAAGCCCTGGACCCTGCAGGAGGCAATTACACAGTGTGGCGACACGTCTGGGGTAGTTCTCAGACTGTGATTCTCAGCTGGGGGCAACTTCGCCCCCTGGGGCATTTTGCAAAGTCTGAAGACCTTTGTCATCGTCACAGCAGGTGTGGGTGCTAGTGACACCCAGTGGGTGGGGCCCAGGGATGCTGCTAAATCCCACAAGGCACAGGATGTCCCCACCAGGCAACGGCCCAGCCAATGTCAGTACAGCCAGGTTGGGGCACCTGTTTCAGGGTTACCCTGCTCTCCAGCGGTCCCCTCTGCAGCCACCCAAGAGTGCACTCGTCAGGTCCCAGGCTGTCTTTGGGGTACTCACCTTCCATAGCACATGGAGCCCCACATAACTGCTAGTTCACGGTACCCCAACGTATAGCCCAGCACCTTGCCCAGAATAGGTATTTATTGCATATAAACAGAGTCCTCACAAATACTGCTATCATCTGTGCACCTCCAGCGTCAATGACATTGTGAAGACATCGATCCAATGCTAAGTTGGATCCACTGGATCCAGTGATGCATTAGCAGGTCCCCTCCAGGTATTCCAGAAGCAGGACTAGGATCTGAATGTCAATGTAAGGCAACGTTTTTTAACTTAAAAAAAAAAACTCAAAGTAACCTGAAAGATTACTACTAAAAGGATAAACATGGATCATGGAAACACTGCCAAGAGTTTCGCCAGCTGGGCAGAAGCAGAGCCACGCAACGGCCTCTAAGCAGCGCCATGGCTGTTTGTTCCCGCTCGCCGCTCGGCACGCCCTGCGGCGACCTTTCCACGAGTCCACGTACACACAACTGTCACGTGCCTGCTGTCACCTCCACACGGCAGACTGGGGATTTAGACATAAAAGACACAGCCCTGCCCTTGGGGAGCCCATGTTTGAGCCGGGAAACGGGAAGACGATTATTCTGCATCTGGGAAAAGCCACAGGGGAAGCTGGCAGTGGCGCCGTGGACGCCAGAGGACACGTGTCCGAACAGCATGACGACATGACCTCACTTCCTTCTTAACAGGGCAGGATGCTGACTGCCGGGCTGGGCTGGGGCCAGCCGCTGGGTCCAGAGTGCCCAGCCAGGCCTGGGCCATGCTGGTGGGGCCACGGCAGGTGAACTCTGCAGTTGGCGGCCCCATTAGAACCCTGGGCTGGGGGAGAAACGCCCCCGAAGGAACGGGGTTGCCAGAGGGGTGACAGGCAGACACAGAGCCCCTGCAGCAAAGGGCACTAACAGACAAAATTGGAAAACTCTGCGGTGAGGTAAGGAGACCCCAAACGAGAGAGGCAGCTTCTCTGGGGGTCTTTGGGAAGAAATGATGGAAAAACTCACCTCCTTATCACCCGGGGGGCATCGGCCTCCTGAGGCTCCGGCTCAATTTGGAAGTGACATGCAGCAGGTTGCTAATTTCACCCCCAGGGACAAAAATCCCAAACATCTGGCGGAGCTGTCTGTGGTCCCTCTCCTACGGGATGTTTCCTGAGCTTGACCAAAATCAAGTTAATTAATTCAATTCAACTTAACTCACATTTGAGTTAGTTTTCTATTTCTTTATTTTAAAATATCCTTTAAAATACTCAGTGAATCTGTGAACTATCTTTTCATTTTACCTCGGTAAGTGTCCCTCACCTTCCTTGACCCGGTGCTGCCATTAAAATACACACCCGACACTTTGACTGTGGTTGTCACTCGACCAGTTAGATAGCACGGAGGATAACGGAAGCACATTTTTATGTATTCCCACGTCTCTTATGGCTTCCCAGCATGGATTTCAAAGCTTTGTAGAATATGAAACATGCCATCCCAGCTTTCTACAAATGCACAAAAGTCCCCAAAGACTGAGTGGTCGCAACCCAATCTGGCGTCCTGTTTGGTGCCGACGTGCCCATGGGTGAAGATTTTATGCTTGGGGGATGAGAACAGGAATCTATTTTCCAGATTGTTCCAGCAGGAGAACAGCTGGCTGAGCAGGGAGCCTTGCTGTGGCGACACCCGCTTGTCCTTGACCACGAGGGCCCTCACGGCGTCGGGGTCTCTCCATCGAGGTGTCTGCACACCTGCCCTCTCCAGGCGCCACGGGGCAGGGGGCCGCTTCTCCTCCTCACCTGAGCGGGGACGACTCGGCTGGCTGTTCACGGGGTAAACCTGGACAGACGGCTAAATCTCTCTGAAAATGCTCGTGGCAGTGTCTGGCACGCAAGGTTGTCCTGAGAACAGAGTGAGATCGAACATGACAGTCACAGACAGGTTTGTGAAAATGAAAACTTATTTTCCGACATCGAATTTAGGTCTCAAACCCCTTTGAAGTTGAAGTGCAGCTTTATGGTCAAAGGGGCCTCGTTCCTTCTCCAGAGTCCAACGCTCGGGTGCTCGGTCCAGGTGAAGTTTCCCCACTTCCTCTTCCCCTCCCTCGCGGGAGGGCCGAGCCCAGGGTTCAGCATCCACCCGGGTCCGCTCCCGCGAGTCTGCGCTCACAAGTCACCTAGGGAACCGCTCCCTCGCCCAGGCGCCCACGCAGATGTCCCTGGGCTGGTGGCCCCAGGCCATCCCTCCCCACCCACACCATGCCACGAGGCACCGAAGCCCCATCCCTCCCCTCTGCTCTCTCCCGAAGCCAGCTGGCGTCACCCTCCCTCCCCGAGACACAAGCCACGCTCGCCGGCGTCGCCCCCTTGTAACTGATGGTAGAAATCCGTGCTCTGAACCTGAGACCCTCAGCCTTTTATGGCTGTGGGAAAAATCCATCTTTTCACTCAAAGGCACGTCAGGAGCTCTTAGCTCGCAGGACTATCATCTCTGCCATCCAGCTCATGAGTCTACTTTTTAGCTTGAATCCCAAAGTTTGACTCCGTGCAGGAAGAAGAGTGAACATAAGAAACTGTGACATCCTCCCATGTGGTGAGGAGGGTTTGGGCAGCAGGATGGGCAGGGAGGCCCTCCACGCAGGGCACAGGACCATGGCGGAGCACGATGCTGGGCCCCCCAGCCCGCCAGGCCTGCAGCTCCTGGGTGCGAGGCCTGGAGCAGATTCACACGTGCACCCTCGTGAACACAGAACTAGGTGCCCACTCCAGGAAAGGAGTCCTGAAATATAGGGCCCTAAACCTAAGCTTCGTTTGCTTTGATAAATCCACCTCTGCATGTGGTTTTGGACAAAGTCATGTGAGCAGCACTTTTTCTACGGAGTGGGGATGCCAGTTTGTCCTCCACAGAGGGGTTCTAAACATTAACTGTAGCAATGCCCGCTGTTTCACAGACACAGCGCTCAAGTGGTGAAAAGCATCACTACTAATATCAGGGAAATTATTCCCATTTAACGTGGGCATATGGGTGGAAGCGAAACATGAGATTGGGACTGAAAAATATAGAGAAAGCAAACAAAACAATCACAACAAAACCAAGCATCTAAGCACAGAGCAGGGTCCCCGCAGGCTCAGGTGCTGCACGCCCACCAGGACAAGTGCTGCGTAGGCCAAGGAAATTCCAAGACCAGTTATTCCACCACCTGGGACTAGGTGTGTGAGTCGGAGTTTCCAGCGACTTTTACTTCCAACCACTCGCCAATGATGGATGTGATTCATTGTCTGGAGAATTTGATCAAATTCCTTTCAGACCCTCAGGAAGGGGCCAAACTGAAATGATGTCGTCAAAAGGCTGTCAGTGAACTTGGGTTAGAACCAGGGACAACCGAGGACAATGGACGTAAATGGCAAGTGGCAGAAGAAGCCCCACAGAGAGGAAGGAGCCTGGGAAGCTGCGCTAGGACGGAGCATGGCGGTGGAGAGACGCAGACGTCCGGCCACGAGAAAGGAAGACAGCGCCGCCACTGCGCCCTCGGTCCGGCCCCTCCACGAACCCGGGAAGAGAATGTGTTGTGTTTCTCTGACGACGTCTTGCAGCACCAGAAGCCTCCCCCTTCAGGGAGGAGGGGACCCAAGGCTCGGGCGAGGGTAGGAATGTGGTTCTCGCCATCGCTGACAGAGGCTGTCGTCATGGAGTCAGGAAAGAGAAGCCTAGGTCTGCGAGGAAGGATCGCGGAAGGGACGACTGCTCCGGGGCCCCATGCAAGGGAAGCACACGGGTGGAAAATTATAATTTCCCACTAAAACTGGAAATTCTGAGTCAGAAATCATGACACATAAAATTATAACTTCCTGCTGCTGTGTCCTTAACATGGAAAGTTAACACTTTCAATATCTTCTTTCAAATTACTTTTTCATTTAAGACTCCTGTTCATAGTCACAGTTCTATAAAAGCTGAATTAACAGCTTAGGAATGAGCTAATTTTTAACTATCACGGTTCTTATGAATTCCAATCCTAGCCACATAGGGACCTTACATTCCTAGAGAGCGTTTTTATTTGTTCCTTACTATGGATGAAAATATAGATAATCACTACTTTCAATATTGCATTGTTAGGCCAAAATTAAACAAAAATATTGACTGTAACTACCTACATTTTAGAAAATTCTTTTTTATAAGGAAATTGCTTGTTAGGTTTCTTGAATGGCACAAGAAAATATATCGTAGCCTATATTATGCACACAACGAGAAATTATAAATGAGTATTCATGCATAAATGCCCATTTGTGCCTTCTTCCTCTACATGTAATGATGTTAAGAGAAGATTGAATGGAAGCAATTAAGTCAGCATATTTTAAAGAGATTTTCTCATAAATACTTATAGGGAGAATCTACATCTGTCTGAGAAAAATTAGTTTCCAGCTCTAGCACTTAGCTCACAGAAAATGCTCTTAGAAGAATATTACATTGTACTAGCTCTCTTTAAAAATACGAAATTTTATTACAAATATCAAAATATATAAAGTTTTAATGCTCATGTACTGACATTAAAAAACCCTGGAAGCCAAATCTATCCATATCCTCTAAGCCAGGGCACAGAAAAAGTCACTCCGGTTTTAAAAATTACTTTATTTATATATCTTGTCTTTCAAGAAACAGGAGACACTAAGATGATTTGCAGTTAAACAGGTAGATAATAAGACAGCAAAACGAACATGCAAAAGCCAAAAAAAAAGTGATAAAATAGAATCACCTCATTTTCCCTTTTCTCTCTGAATTTACTGTGAGTGTCCAGAGGTGTAGATAACCTTAAAAAGAACTTTAAAAGGATTCCTTTCCAGGTAAATCTAGATTAGGTCAAACTATAAAACTTCTCTCCATGAAGAAGGTAGTAACTTGCTTTGAGATGTGTCATTTTAGTGAAAAAATAAATTAATCAACTCAAAAACTGTAACTGCGCTGAAGAACCCAAATGTCCATCAATTGACAAACGCGTAAACGAAACGTGGCCTATTCATGCAATCGCAGACTCTGGCACAGCAGAAGGAAGAAGGTGCTGGTTCGTTCTACGGCACAGGAGCACCGTGACCTGTGCTGCTGAGTGACGGCCCCAGGGGCCACACCTTGCACGGTGCCATCCGCGCGCATTGCCCAGAACAGGGACATCTGGGCAGCATTTCTCCTTGTGCCCTACACCAAGAGTAATCCCCGGATATCTAAAGAGTGAGTCCCCTTAGGAAATCATTATGAATTATTTACCTTTAACCAACAGTGTCTCTGGAAAGATCCGCCTGTGCTGTAGTCTGCCCAGCACCAGCTCTGGGAGCAGCACCCGCTGTTTCCTGAAGCTACATCCGGTCACTCTGAATCCATGTGCTGCCCTGGGAGCAGCTGCCCTTCTGCCTTTGTCCCCAGGATTGGCTGGGGGTGCGGGGGACCCGACTCAAGACCAGGTAACTTCGGGGTGTACAGGCTGGTGAAAGTC
>RJWJ010040090.1:0-14145 GCA_004363605.1 Indri indri | reverse complement strand
AAGCCAGCTCTCTCAAACCTTGTCAGGATTTCAGAACCAGTGGTAAGAATGGGGTGGGGGGAGGGTGGGAGGGGTAAGACCAAGATGCTAAGAAGGCCCTGTTTTCTCTTTTTGCTTAGTTAAGAGCTAGGAATCAGAAGTCATGATCACAGATGATAAGGTCGGACTACAGCTTCTCTCCTGCCGTGAAGAAAATTTTGGTGTTTGATTTATGTAGATACTTTTCAAACTGGCTTTGGAATTGGTCAGAAAGTGATTAAAGGCCACCCTGTTGTTTCCTAGTTTTACACGAGGCCGTGAGCACCGGCGATCCCGAGATGGTGTACACGGTTCTTCAACATCGGGACTACCACAACACATCCATGGCCCTCGAGGGAGTTCCTGAGCTGCTCCAAAAAATCCTCGAGGTATCCGTAAAAATGTGACTACGCCGTAGTTTCAGCTAAACGCCAACACAGTAACTGGAATAGTTTGACAGCCTTGCGTGCCTTCCTAAAGAATTTTGTGAATAGTGAATATGATGTATTGAGTACCAAGTAGCATTATTCTTTGCCTTTCCAGTTGAAGTTTCGGGTCTTTCACAAATTATGTTCCTAGGTTGCTGGACTTACCCTTTTAAGTGCTATTTAAAATTTATGAGTTAAGGAAAATGGACGTCAAGCACAATTTGTCTAAGTGCCTGTTTTCTTAAAGGCTGAGAGCATAGGTACTCTTGAGGAAGTTGTGCTAAGCATCTGTGACCATACAGGGATTTTCAGGATCTGTTCAGACTGAGAGGTCTGTGTACAACTTATCTTTGCCAACCTTGTCACTTCTAGCCATTAGTATTTTGCAACTTTTAATCCAGTGCCTTTATTTATTGAAAAAAATCAATAACTCTATCAGAAAATGAACAACTTCGTTATAAGTAAGACAGTCATTGCTCATTATTTGAGCACTCTTTTAAAAAAAAAATTTCTATGGCACTTAAGCTAAATCATGCATAAGTTATTCATTTCCCGTATATCACAATGAAACTTCCCATGAAATAGGCAATAGTTGTATGTGTTGTTTTAAAAACACGTGTGTATTTATGAGTGTGCAGAGATCATATGGATTTGTTATCTAACTTACTGCCAGAGGAACTGCATCATTTGCCCTTTGACAAATCAGAAAATGACTTATTTAACAGGGGGTCACCCTTCATTTAAAAAATTCAGTGTAAAGGATTTTTTTTTTAACCCGTATTGATCCATGTCAATGGACTGCATTGAATTGTATTCTCTGCATGAAGTTACAGACAGCCCATAAATGATTTGTGTACTTAATAGCACCAGAGGCTGTTGTTGAAGTCTTGTCTTTTTTGGTTTTTTTGTTTTTATTTTTGTTTTTTTTTTTTTTGAGATAGAGTCTCATTCTCTTGCCTGGGGCGAGTGCCGTGGCATCAGCCTAGCTCACAGCAACCTCAAACTCCTGGGCTCGAGCAATCCTACTGCCTCAGCCTCCCAAGTAGCTGGGACTACAGGCATGCACCACCATGCCCTGCTAATTTTTTCTATATATGTATTTTTAGCTGTCCAATTAATTTCTTTCTATTTTTGGTAGAGACGGGGTCTCGCTCTTGCTCAGGCTGGTCTCGAACTCCTGAGCTCAGGACTATCCGCCCGCCTGGGCCTCCCAGAGTGCTAGGATTACAGGCGTGAGCCACCGCGCCCGGCCGAAGTCTTGTCTTTCAACTGTGTCTCCTTGTAACGGGTGCCAGCCTTTCTTATCAGCTATCTCTTGGAGGTTGTCTTTGCCCATCATTGGGATCCTGGCTGGTTTTACTCCAGGGTAGATTCTTGGCCTTACTGCCCTGTGCTTCTGTAAAAACCATGGCGAAGGTGGGGGTGTTAGGGAGCAGGAGAACACCTGGAATTTCTAGCATTTCTCTTCTTGGATGATAACTGTTGGATTTCTTAAAATTTTTTTTTTTTTTTTTTTTTTTAAAGACAGAGTCTTACTCTGTTCCCTGGGCTAGAGTGCCATGGCATCAGCCTAGCTCACAGCAACCTCAAACTCCTGGGCTCAAGCAATCCTCCTGCCTCAGCCTCCCAGGTAGCTGGGACTACAGGCACATGCCACCATGCCTGGCTAATTTTTTCTATTTTTAGTTGTGTGGCTAAGTTCTTTCTATTTATAGTAGAGATGGGGTCTCACTCTTACTCAGGCTGGTCTCGAACTCCTGAGCTCAAACGATCCGCCTACCTCAGCCTCCCAGCGTGCTAGGATTACAGGCGTGAGCCACCGCACCTGCTAGATTTCTTAAATCTTTAAGAACCTTCTGTTGTTGAGAGACTGTGAAAGAAAAACAAACAAAAAGGGTTGAAAAAAATAACTTTCTATAAGAATTCATGGTAGGTAAGAAAATAATCCTAAACAGGGCTGCTCTGATAGTATAAAACTTCAAAAAGCCAAATTCTACAAGTTTAAGAGAGAGTGGGGCAAAATTTCCTGTTAACTGGAGGGAAAGGCAACTTCTTGGGGAATTGATGTCCAGCAGTCTCTTTGGGTTGCACAGTGTAGTCCCATAAACACAAAGCACTTCCCAGCACAGAAAGCCTTTTACAGTCAAGTTCCTTGTAGAATAGATGGAATTGACATTCCTTTCTCTTTGCTTAGAATAGGCCGTTGCCCACATTGGGTGGCAGCGCTTAAGGCCATCCTCCCACGCTCGTCTTTCTGTTACTGGTAGGAACCTGATTGCACCCCAAAGCAGGTTTTATCCCCCTCCAGCATCGTTGCTTTCTCTTAACTTTCTTAACTGTCGAGATACATTTTATATCAAAGTGAAATAACAGGCTGAATACTAAGTAAGTCATGGGCTTAGATTTTAGGTTCTTCTTACTTTCTCTGTTCTCCCTTAATTTTTTTAAGACCAGGTTTTTTGTTGTTTTTTTTTTAAACTCTATTAACCCTCGCTATGTTGTGTTT
Source organism: Indri indri (assembly GCA_004363605.1). NCBI lineage: Eukaryota > Metazoa > Chordata > Mammalia > Primates > Indriidae > Indri > Indri indri. The sequence continues at coordinate 11,193 of RJWJ010040090.1, read as the reverse complement.
AGTTAACAGTGCCAAGAGTAATCTATTTTAAACCTTTGTCTGCCCTTTAGGCTCCAGATTTTTATGTGCAGATGAAATGGGAGTTCACCAGCTGGGGTGAGTGGCTGTGGGCTTGTAGTTTATTTCTCTTCTAAATTTACTTAGCCTGAGTGTAAGTTTATTTTTCCTTTATAAAAGTTACATGTGTGTTTTTTTTTTAATCTAGGAAATGCATACAGAAGGCTAAGGAAAGATAGTCACCTATAGTCCCATTTAAACCCAACTACTGTTAATGCTTTGGGTGTTTTTCTTCTAGTCTTTACCCCCCATGCACAGAACTTTTTCCCCTAAGCATCTATAAATATAATATATGGACAGTTTTGTTTTCTCCTTTCATCGCTTGTAGATGACATCCATATTATTAGTTTTTAAAATGGCACTTTAAATTGCTAAAATTTTAGTAAGTAGATTTACTATACTTTACTCACTTCCTTATGTGGTTTAGGTTAATTCTTTTTTTCTTTTTTTTTTTTTTTTTTGAGACAGAATGTCACTCTGTTCCCTGGGCTAGAGTGAGTGCTGTGGCGTCAGCCTAGCTCACAGCAACCTCAAACTCCTGGGCTCAAGCGATCCTCCTGCCTCAGCCTCCCGAGTAGCTGGGACTACAGGCATGCGCCACCATGCCCGGCTAATTTTTTCTCTATATATTTTTTTAGTTGTCCAGATCATTTCTTTCTATTTTTTAGTAGAGACGGGGTCTCGCTCTTGCTCAATTTGGTCTCGAACTCCTGACCTTGAGTGATCCACCCGCCTCGGCCTCCCAGAGTGCTAGGATTACAGGCGTGAGCCACCGCGCCTGGCCGGTTTAGGTTAATTCTTTAAAAATTGTTTCTAAAGCAGAAGAGGTGAATATTGGAATAGCTTTTTTTTTTTTTTTTTTTTTTTTTTTTTTACAAAATAGATGTATTTCTACAAAGTATTATGTAAGGCAATCGACTAACAGTGTGTTTTCATAGATGTTCTACTTTTATTTCTCTTAGATCAGTTAATCCCTATCTCCCAGGGTTTCAGCCATGTCCATTTCCAGACTTCCCTTTCAGGCAAGAAGTCATATTTATAAGGAAACATTTAAACTCAGTAAAAAGTATATAAAAGAAGAGAACTTCAGATTGTTCCAAGGAACTAAGGAGTTCTTTTCTAATGCAAATAATCGCCCTAACTTTAGGGTTTGTTAAGAAGTGGCATTATTTTAGACATTTGATATCCCACATGGCGGATGTGACAATATGGTAGGCCAGAGCCATATGGCGAGAGTAACACATGTGAATGAGAAAGGCCAGATGGGCTTGCTCCCTAGCTCTGGGGGGGAGGGTCAATAAATGGGGTTCATTTGGGGATTGAGAATGCTCTTGGGAAATTTGTTGTAGAGTTTACTCTGACAAATGGAGTAGATGGTCCATTTTTATTTTTTAAGAGTGACTTCCTGTATGATAAGTGTGACACCAGAAAGTCCAATTTTCTGTTAATATTTGTCAGTCACCGTCTTGCCACTCCCCTCCTTTTACTAAAGTCAGAATCTTGATTTCCGGGCCAGGTGTTGCAGGTGGCCCTTGGGTTTTCTCAGTAATTCGCTTCTCTTCTCCAGTGCCCTTGGTTTCCAGAATATGCCCGAATGACGTCTGTCGCATTTGGAAAAGCGGTGCCAAACTGCGCGTCGATATCACATTGCTGGGATTTGAAAACATGAGCTGGATAAGAGGGAGGCGTAGTTTTATATTTAAGGGAGAAGGTGAGCGATTTTGTTCTAGTAATCACTGCTCAGGCTAAATTACAGGGTGATTTTTAACCCACGTTCATGTGCCTTTTCCGTCTGATCCTTTCTGGGGCATGTTTTTTTTCCTTGGTTATTCTTATTAATTATTCAGCTCTGGCTAGTTCTCCTACATGTGTCCTTTACTGCCCAACACTGTTACCCTTGTGACATATGACTTTCCTGAGCCTTCTGCACAAGCCTTCTGTTGTGTCTCTGTGTATTCCCTCCACATCAGGCGTGGCCCTCCTAATGGAGGGTGAGAAATGCATTGCCCACCCAGTGTTGTGCATGCATAATTTATATTAATTATGTACTAATATATTGCATAAAGGACACTGATGAAATGTGTTGCTAATAAAGAATGCAAATTATCAGACATTCTGCATCTTTGGGGAAGATGGCTCAGAGCCTCCTGTGAATTGCAGAAAGCTGGCCAGATAATCTCTGCAGGTGGGTAGTCGGTAATCAATACACTTTAGCATGTATCACATACCACCTGGGAGGAAAAATGTAAAATGATGCATTTTCACATATGAGGCTTCCTTGTTTTGCATCTTCCTTGTTTTGTGCTTAGTTATGCCCTTGTTTTCCATAATAGACAACTGGGCAGAGTTGATGGAAGTCAACCACGATGACAAAGTCGTGACCACTGAACACTTTGACCTTTCCCAAGAAATGGAGCGCCTCAGTCTGGATTTGATGAAGCCAAAAAGCAGGGAAGTTGAGCGACGGCTCACAAGCCCAGTCATTAACACCAGCCTCGATACTAAAAATATTGCCTTTGAAAGGTACGCATTTAGACTCTGAATTTTAATGTCTAATCCCTGTGCTGCCATCTTTAGTGACACGTATTGTATTAATTGGAAATTACGGATGGATCGGGATTTTTCTAACATGACATAACAAACACTCGTGGGTTTTAAGATTGATGTCTACTCTAACCAATAGAAACTGTAGCTGTCATTCTACATCGTCATTTTTATAGCACATTGGTTAGGTCTTGGAGAAATGTCTTCATGTTCTTTTATGGGCCCTCTCTAGTGGATTTTACTTGAATCTTATTTTTGTGTTGCTATTTGCAGACCCATAACACTCCCTAGTCCCAAACCACGGAGCTTTGCATTTCGGGAAGCTAGAATTGACCCAGTATTGAATGTACTGATTAGTCAAAGTCACACTCACTAAATAGTTAAATGTGGTTCTTTTTCCTAACTGTGAGACTTACTAGCTTAGAGCAAGAGTCTGGAGGGGGTTCAGTTCTGTTCCAGACTCTATGACAATAATTCTCTAGAGAGATCTGTGCCTTGGTTGATCTAGATGAGAACGCCGTCACTGGTCGTCATCCTCTGGGTCACGCAGAGGATGTGGAGGGCCTTTGAGCGACAGGAAGTGGAGGCTGTCAGAGTTGTTTGTCTGAGTGTTTCTACTATGGAACACGCTGACCTGAGGGGGTCCGCAAGAGCCCTTCTAGTGTTCACCTAGGATGTCACATCCAGTTCTCTGTAAACCGAAGTAGCCTCACCTGAGCTAAAATGGGCACCGCTATCCTAGATTTAGGCTTGCTTTTCTCTCGATGAATATACCAACTATCCTCTCATTTTCTTTTTCCTTTCTTCATTTCCAATATAAAATTGGTTAATAAAACTGAAAGATTTCTGTTTAATCAAGCATAACACTTGTTAAGTGCGCTGTTCTAGTCTAGACAGAGCTGTGGAATGAGGGTGTCTGTCTGTAGCGGAAGGAAAAACACCCAGAACGTCCAGCCTGCGTGGTGTCCAGGTGCTGCTGCTGCTGCGGTAGGAGCATCGCATGCCCTGGGGCAGGCAGGGTCAGTCCTCTCTTGCCAGTCTTTGTTGTCTTCCAGGGTTAGCAAAGCTTAGGGACTGACTGGCTTTACCTGGGAGGGTCTTGGAAAGACATCTTCAGGCCTCAGCCTCTGCAGACGGTGAGGGCGCCTTCAGCTTAGGGCTCCGATTGTGAGGCCGGAAGGTAGAGGAGGCTGCCCTGCCTGCCACTGCCTATTGGCAGAGGTGAGGGTTGGAAGAACCAAACGCCATCAGCAAGGCTACTAAAGAGCTGTGCAACTTTGGGCAAGTGGCCTAACCTCTCTGGTTTTCTGTTTCCTTAGCTGAAAGAAAAAAAGAAGTGAACCTGGAACTGAAGTCTCTGAAGCCTATGACTCTATGATGTCTTAAGAAGAGACATTGTTCCCCATTTAGTTCACTAGCAGAGTTGCTAGAGTCATTGTTTGTCGTTAAGTATAATTTATGAAGAGAATTTGACCGTCACTGGCTGCTACCCCACTGAGCGTAGATGGGAAATGATAACGCATTCCATTAGTGCTGAGGACTAGGGCATATTTTGTATTGGTATGGTCACAAGGTTTTCAAACTCTTGGAGCTAATTCTCGTTTTGCAACTGACAGTGTGTTGCTGAGAGAGAATTTCTGGAAGACAGCTGCTTTTTTTATGTTGCTCAGAATTCAGTGTGTGCTAAGTGAGCTTGTGCATCGAGGGAGGACTGGGGCCACTCTTGAGGATGAGGTTTGCTAGTACAAAAAGTGAGCATGTCTGTGTCTAACCAGAGGCATGAGCGTCGATTTGATTGAATTTGGAAGGTGTGGCTGTCTTGTTTTATGATAGTCGCTTTTGTCTATCCCTTCTAATCTGTTCCTTGGAGCTTGATGTTTACAAATTAATACCCTCCCCCGATAACTTTTTGGCCTACAGCATGTACTCTCTGGTTGTAGTTTGGATTTTTCTCTTGGAAAAATGATGCTCTGCCCATCTCAAATAGAACATTCCCTGCCACCTTCAGAGCCTTTCTCCAAATTACATAGCAGCCACCACGATGCAGGGCCTGCTAAGTGGCCTTTGGTGCGGTGGTCTCAGTGGAGACAGGCAGAGGTAAAAATGGCACAAGACGTGGGGAGCTGGGTGTTCTGTCACCTCCAGATGCTTCTGCATGCAGAGTCAGTCGAGAGCCAAGGAGTCCTTAGGATCTTGGTTTGAAAACAGGTGGAGACACTGAGTTTGGTGACTGAAGTGCTGTCAGCAAGTGGAAATGCAAAGGGGAGTGGAAGGCAGGATTGCCCACAGAGCAGAGGTAGCCGCGCGAGCAGCTCCGTGGTTGCTGGGGAGAAAGCCCAGCACCGTCTCCACGTGCGTGACGAGTGATGTGGATCAGACGCAGCCCTCCTGTAGTCCCTCATTAGACTCGGTGGCAGAAAACGATGATTTCCTGCGCCAAAATACCAAGTGACTTAAGCAAACAAGGAACTGAGGATTGAATGAAAAGGAATATCTTGATTTTCAAGTACTGATGGCTGACAGGAGACTGGTTTATTAATCCACTGAGTGTGGTCCCCGGCCCCCATGGCTGCTATGTTTGTCTCTGAAGCGTACGTTGGAGACAGCTAGCATTCGATGCAATCTCTTTAGGATGCCTGTGTTTCCCTCCATGGGAAATGCTGCATGCGTTGCAGACACCTGGTAGGAAAACTGAAAGCCCTCCTTTTCCAAGGGGCTAAAATCCCTGTATAAACTCATTATGTCCCATCTGGACTAATTTCATTTACCAAATCCCGTTAGAAGAAAGGCAAACTGTTTGGAGACACAAAATGCAAATAACCACATATGTTCTTTGTGACACGGCTAACCTGCTGCCACTCCCTGAGCTTCCCGCTTGACCTCCCACTTCACTTAGGGGTCGGAGCAGAGGGCAGGCTGTTGCCCTGCCCAGGGCCAAGTGGAGCTAGGATGTGATGTCCTAGACAAAGGGCAGGGCTGGTTAGGGGTCCCCTAGGAGAGGTAGTGTTTCCCAGGGCAAGCTGCTTTCGAAAAGGATCAGAGCCTCTTGACTGTTTTTGAATCTGAAATACATTTTTTTAAGGAGTACGTTGAGTTGAATGACTGGGTTTGGGGGGCACATTCCCAATGCTGCAGCTGCCGCTGGAATGCTGGGCTACTCTCAAAGCAGTTCCACAGAGCTGGGCTCAACAGCCTGGCTGAAAAACTGCTTCTCACATCCTTTCTCCCCTTCTCCCCGCTGCACCAAACCTGACAAAAATGTGACCCACAAGCCATTGCACGGGCATTAATGGCTTCTCCAAGCAGCTGGCCAGAGCGACGAGTTCCTGGACTACCTGCTCTCTTCCGAGGAGCAGGATGGTCTGGGCCTCATTGTTCTAAGAATTCCTTGATTGAGATGCAGCTGCTTATGGAGATAGCGCCACTGACGTCTGTGCCCGCAGATAAGATGACCCAGATAAATGCTCTGACCCAGATACCACCTTGTGGCGGGCCCTCGGACACTGGTCATCTTCACTCACTTCTTTAGGACAGCTGTCCAATAAATGTCACCACCTTTGTCCTCTATGCTGGCTGTTTTTGTCAAGAAGCCAAGAAGGGAGGCTTTCTCTGCCCGGGGTGAGGCCAATTGATTAATAACTGCGGGAGGGGGGCGGGGGATGTTTAAGCCACCTGTCATTGACAGCATCCTTTTGTGGACAACAGGACCATGGATTCCAAGTGTCCTTCACTAACTGAAGCTGGGGGAAGGAAACTGTAAAGGCTGCAGGGATGAATCTCAATGACGTGTTGTACATGTAGAAATTTGTGGTGTTCACTTTTTATCAGAACTAAATCCGGATTCTGGGGCTGGAGGACAGATAAAGCAGAAGTTGTTAATGGTTACGAAGCAAAGGTAAAAGGAAACTCTTAAAATAAGATTTAATGTAGCTATTTAGCTTCTATGCAATCGAGGAGTCTGTTCCAATTTTTTCATGCACTTGTGCCCTGAAGATGCTCTGGGGAAACAGTACTGTCTATGTGTCTCTCACTTGGACTTTTTGTTTTATCTTATTTGACTTTCAGAAAATAGGATAGCACGTCCCGAGGAGGTCTCTAGCTATGCCAAAGAGAACCAGTATAGAGAAATGAGTATGGGTACCAGTTGTGCCAGTAGGAATGACTTTAATTAAAAAAAAAAAAAAAAAGAAAGAAAGAAAAAAGAGAAAGGATTAGACTTAACATGTTTGTTCAAATATCATATAGAAGCTTTTGAGTCTCTATTTTTTTTTCAAATCGGGCTAATTGTTGCCAGTAGGCTCCTAGCCCATTTATATGACATTAACAAATTTAAAATAGTTGGTATTAATAATAGTGGAGACGACTGTCTATTCAGTCGTCTGGCATTTTGTCCGCTGGAAAGCTCTGTTATGTGGCCTTGCCTTGGTCCCACAGCGCTGCAGGGATTGATGGCTTTCAGCGCTGGAGCCAGGTGCTGCAGGGTGCCCTGGTGGCCTCTGAGTGAGCAGAGACAGCTTATGCCACCACACTCAGCAAGATGCATTTAGAAACAGTCGTTCTAGTGCTGAGTGTGTTTTCCCCAGCTTTGAAGGTTGGGAATCCACTTACGGTATGTACATACAGTTAACTCTCTGTTAACTGTTACATTTGATCTTCCAGACCACTGTATTCCGCAGTCAACCTCGATAAAGAGCGTTTACTCTGGCAGCTACATAATTTTTGGTCAATGCATGCCATACCTTTGAAATAGTGACCGGCTGGTTTTCTCTAAATCTCGTAGGTCTAGGGAACCTCATGTTCATTCTTTTTCCTTCTGCCCAGCAGATGGCCGTCTAAGTCAATACCATTATAAGATTACCACAAATCGGTAGAAGGACGTGATATGGGTTCGGGTCAGTACAATAGAAGTCCAGGTGGGAAACGTACATTGCAAAACATTTGTTTGCGATTATGTAGCCACAAGCAGGGCCAGTAGGAAGATGCAGCCTGTCACTGTTAACTCCTCAGTATTAAAACTGTCAAATATGGAAAGTAACTGCTGATGGCGCATTTCTAAGTTGATAGTTTGTATGTTTTCTCTGAAGGATCCTAATGATCGTTAACCATTTCTCATTTTTATGTTGCTGGATTTTTTTTTTTTTTTTGGCTTCAGCATTCTTGCTCTTGCTATGCTTATTTTCTGAGTTTTGATTCCCTGTGTCACTGTTTTCTTTTGCACACATCTCTCAAGGTTTATACAGTAAACAATGTGAGTGTGATAACCAGAATACGCACAGAACATCTGACCGAGGAGGAAAAAAAGAGATACAAAGGTAATCACCGTCACCCTCCCACTTCCTTTTTTTTTTTTTTTTTTTTCAATGATCCTAGAGAGAGCCTTTGTTGGCTCAGTTAAGTTTGGGGTTAATGCGATTGAGATGTGCTAATCGTAACTTCTTTTTTATAAAAATTTCCTTAGTCCGACTCATTCTTAGAGGTGTTCCCCCATAGTTGGCTTCAGCTGTGATTAAAGCCATTCATGAGGGCTTGTTTATGTTTTATATGTTATGAAGAACAATTGTTGGATTTGGCCGAAAAAATTAGATAAGGATATTAGAGAATATTTATCACTGGAATGAGGCATTTAGTCCAAACTATCACAATCAAAGATTTGGAGACAGAACTTGGGCTCTGAGCCAAAACATTGCCAATATGTGGTTGCTATGTCCCAGCCCGGCCAGCTCTGTGGCCTCATGAAGTTACCTACCGTCTGTGCCTCAGTTTCCTCAGCAGTGAAAAGGAGGTGATCCTGGACCTCCCTTAGAGTTACTGAGAGAGTTAGGTGATTACGACATGGAAACCTGCAGTGTGGGGAGAGCCTGCATTAATCGTTCCCCCCATCAGTCTCCTGTTACTGCAGTTTGACAGAACCCCTGGGTAGTGCCTGGCCAGGGTGGGACTGGCACCCAGATCTGGCTCATTCCTAAATCCAGACCCTTTCCACTGTTCTGCTTTAATCCTTGCAACTGTTCATCTGGTTTAGAGATTCTCACTAAAAGCGTAGTATATAAAGGGTAAATCACCTTAGGGTTATTGCGGATGATTTTATCAGCCAGTCTATAAATGGATTCCCTAATGCAGGTAGCGTGGATCAGAAACTTTAAAATATGATACAGATTTTTTTTATAGCCACAAGTAAGATACAATAATAGACGTGAAACTTTTTTCCATCCTCCGTAGCGGATAGGAACCCACTGGAGTCTTTGCTGGGAACTGTGGAACACCAGTTTGGTGCTCAAGGGGTAAGTTGAAGCAATGAGCTTTCAGTGCATGTTAATGACAGGAAATGACCTCCCTGTGCTCGTGATGGCAGTTCCTGGCTCCACCGCAGGCCACTCTTTGTGAAAAGGTCAAAGAGTGCTCCCTAGCTGGAATTGGGGATTTTGGAAGAGAATTAGAAGAGTGAGGGGTAGTGATGATAGAAATCAGGTGCTTTCTCTCTCATCTGTTCTAAACGAAGGGCCTCTCTATAAAAATGGAACTTAGAAAGGACTCAGGACGTTATATTGTAACAGAGCACCTTAGCAAACATTTTCTTTCTTGATCCTCACAATAACTATATGAAATTGATACAATGGGTGTCCCTGAAGGACAGAAAAATGAAATTGCCTTTTCACTGTCAAAGCTAGGCAATGACAGAGCCAGAACTTAAACTCAGTCTTCCAAACCTCTTGTACTTTTAGATATTTCTTTCTCTCTTTTCTGTAATCCGGAGATAGAAATGTGAAGGAGAGCGGAGAAATATTTTAAAGTGGAGAACTCCATTAGACTTGCCGTGGAGTTTGGTGACATTTGCAGATTTTCTTGTTCTGTGCAGTCATTTAATAAAAATAAGTTAATGACTAGAACCTCCTGCCCTGTAGCTGGTTAATATGTCCTCCTCTGAGACTCAGTGCGCTAGGCGTCCACTTGAGAGTGTCACTCGGCGTTTCTGACTCTCCCGAGTTCTGGCCCGGCAGGACCTCACCACGGAATGTGCCACCGCAAACAACCCGACAGCCATCACGCCTGATGAGTACTTCGACGAAGAGTTTGATCTGAAAGACAGGGACATCGGAAGGCCGAAAGAGCTGACGATTAGAACACAGAAGTAAGAGAGATTCAGCCGCCATTTTCAGCTCATGGATTGTTCCAGAAGTTGTGCTGTTTTGCGGGTGTTATGTCAGGTCATTCCTCTGCCCCTTTTTTTAAAAAAAATAATTTTTAAATTACTTTATGCCATGATAGCTAACAGTAGATTGCTCATCTTATTAGCCCTTTTCCAAATAGAATATAGATTGGATGTAGGAATTCCTTTTTTTTGTTTTTTTTAACTGTCAGTAAGCATCACCTGACCCAATGGAGTGGTTCCCACTAGCTGTCGATGTCGTCTTGTTTGCTGTCAATTAAGGCTGTTCCAGTGGGAAGTTGTAACGCAGGTCATTTTCCCCAGTTGCCAGATTTCAGGGTGAGCTGAATTCCTTGTGGTTATAGACCCTCAGGAGCTCTGAATTAAGAGATCATGTGGAGTGAGTGGGGCGGCGCTGTCCAGCCTGCTGTGTAACAGTAATCTCCTTTTCCCACCCGGTAGAGATGGCCTCAGTCTTTTCTCGGTTGAATCCTGCAGGTTTAAAGCAACGCTATGGATGTGTGAAGAGTTTCCCCTCTCTCTCGTGGAACAGGTCATTCCCATCATTGACCTAATGGCTCGAACTAGTGCTCATTTTGCAAGATTGAGAGATTTCATCAAATTGGAATTCCCACCTGGATTTCCTGTCAAAATAGGTACTGTTAAATAAACCTCAGGAACACTTCTGGTTCTGCCTGTTTTTGCAGGTGGAAGAACATGCTTCCAAGAATTGGAGCACTTTAAGCACAAAGTATTAATATCATATAATAGACATAATAGAGGCGGTCAGAATTATCCTCTGTTTTAATTTGATACAAAGAAATGTCATGATTCTTGGCTTATTTTGCATATCAAAATTAGGAGATCTCTAACCATCAGTTCTATTACAGATGGTACTGACAGATGTAAAAAGGCATAAAAATATGATACAGTCATTGTTTTAGTGTCAAGCCTTAAGTGAAACTTCAAATTAGATAATTATTTGAGGAAGGCAATTGACACCAAGATCCTTTGATACATAAATATTAATACATTTTAGGGCCCAAACTAGCATGCATAATGCTATATGTAATACATATTACTAATGAGGAATTTTAATTTTGGATGGTTGTATATTCATGACACTTGAATGCTATCCTGGCTTGATCACTTACTCAGATCTAGGAGAAAATGCTTAAGACTCTGAGTCTCAGTTTTCCCCATCTATATATTAGGAAGGCTCGTTAGGATTAAATGAAATTATATTTATAAAAAGTGCTTGGCACAGTACTAGCATAGTAAGCACTCAGTAAATAAATGATAACTATTTTATTATTATTCTCATGAAGTTTATTGATAAGAGCTTTTATTTTGTTAGAAATTCCCTTGTTTCATGTCTTAAATGCACGGATTACATTTGGAAATGTTAATGGCTGTAGCACTGCCGAAGAAACCGTATCTCAAAA
>RJWJ010040089.1:0-14138 GCA_004363605.1 Indri indri | reverse complement strand
TTGAACTACTGGAACAAATAGCTAGAAGATATTTCAGTTGTCCCACTTGAAAAAAGCAAGATGTAGGCAAACTCTGTTCAACATGGGTGGTGGGGAGGGAGGTGGGGCCAGTCCTCCTTAAGTGGAAAGTTTTATGTTCCCTCTTCATTGAACGCCAGGAGAGCCAAGCTTACCCCGACAGGCAGAATGTTTTCTTTTACAGGATTTAATCTAAGGGCCCCGTTCCCCCAAAATGCCTTCCATCAGCATGTCATTCCTTTATTCAGACATCAGAGCTCCCCCTTTCTTAAATAGCAATTTCCCTGGGAAGAACTGACACATTAAATTCCTAAAATCTTAATGGAAAAGCATTAATCAAACTGCTTTCTTCCCTGAAAGGATAGGCTAGATGTATAAAAATGGAAAGAAACAACTAAAAATAAATAAAAAATTTTAAAATTATCTTCTATTGAGACCTAATTCCTTACCAGATACTGTAGTGGCTTTGTATACTACTTCCAATTCCTGGAACTCTGTAAGGGTTTTATTTGCCCATTTTACAAATGAGGGAACCAAAACAGAATTCAAGTAACAGCTACCAAGGGGAGGAGCCAGAGCTTAAACCCACATCTGACTTCAGAGCCCGCATTCTTTCCCTTGTACCAGATGTGTGTGCACAGGAGGATAAATGGGGTCAAAATGGCTATTAAGCACTGAAGATAAATTTCTCCTGTATCATGGTTGTGCTGAGAATGAATCCTAGTTGGGACACCATTCCTGATCATCCTAAAAATTGCGTCTGAAATCGGGTTCAATCACTGAGGAGAAATTGATAAAATCACCAGCCCTGTATCTTTTAAATCCTTAAGGGTAACACTAATTTCCACCAACCCCCCATTCTATTGTTTATTGTTTTATTGGTTTTTATTTATCATCTCAGCCAGGGCAGGAGGACAAGGGCCTTCTCCATTATGACAGCTCCTAACCCACAGTTTAAGGACTCAACTACCAAGTACATCGGTCCTAACTACACATCTGGGGACCAGGGAAATAACCGCAGGTTGGGCCCGCAGATGCAGTGGACTCCACTTAGTACCTGGTCCTCACATGCCCCCTCTCTAAAAGGAGGACCAGAATGATGCTATAGATATCTAGGTGACAACATCCACTTGGACACTAAGTCCAACATTCCTCAAAATGTTTGTGTGCTCCTCTTTCCCCAGGGTACAGTCACCCTGGTTAGTGGCTGTAGGCCCATTTGGAGAAGGACTGGGAGAATCATTACCATGTATACTTGCCATGCGGTTGCAGAGTCCTCCTTCTTGGAGACCTAATCTGTTCTTCAGTCATTGAGCTCTGAGTCTAAAAACTGGCTCAGGTCTGAAAATGAGGCAAGAAAATATTAGGTTTTATTAGGGTCACTGCCCTCAGCCTTCTTCCGGTCATCCACCCATAATTTCTTACAGTGGTACAAGCTGAGCAATACTTGTGGACTGCATATCCACCTTATCTAGGGATGCCATGTTTTATTAACCTTCTCCCTGACTCTCTGAGGTCAGTCCCTGTACTCCAGCTTCTGCCACTACCTGCTGCCACCACTCCAACCGTGCTACTCACAGTGATAACTGCATCCCCCTGGCTCTTAGTAATAGTCATCTAACTTCATTGTTTTCCTAGTTTTGATTTCCCCCATACATCTCAAACACCTGATGCATGGCACTCCCACCCATCCCAATTCATCATTGGTAAGACTTTTAATAACTGGACCTGCCACTTTGTGCCACAGGCTGGCTGTGCTCCACCAACCACCGGTGATAAAGTCCTCATTGCCAGCCAGATGGCAAGCGATCCAACTCCCTGCCCCTATCTTATTGCCCATTTTATCAGACCACTCCCAATATCAACTGTTGTACAGTGGGTTCTCTAGAAGCAAACACCAAAACAGAGTTTAACATGCAGGGTATTCATCAGGGATGAACCCCTGTGGAAGGGAGGGGGAGGAAATAGGATGAGGCACAGAGAGAAGTTGAATTGCAATGCGGGCTTGTTAAAGCCCCGCCAATATATAGTACATATGACCCATCAGAATTATCCCATGGTGGAACCAAAGTGACCATGATCAGTCACTGGATGTTGGCCACCCCAGGAAAGTGTGCCATTGGGCAAAGAGGCTTTCTGCAACTTAGGAAAACCCTGAAGAAGCTGGGGGCAGACAGCTGTCTATGGACAGCATTCCCAGCAGTTCTGGCAAAAAGTTCTTCCTTCAAAAAAATGTTACTGGTGTATCTCCATGCCCATCACAAACATGCTGCAAAGAAAAAGACAACTACTATTCATAATAACATGTTCAAATATAATGCTGAATAAAAGTAGTCAAACCCAAATGAGCATATACTATAGGATTCCATAAAGTTCAGAACACAGGCAAAACTGATTGACATGACGGAATTTGGAATAGCATTCTCTTTTAAAGGGGCGTATTGACTGGAGAGAGTCTAGAGGAGGCTTCCAGGGTGTTGGTCCTTTTTAATTACTTAATCAAAGTCTGGTTACATGGGTTTATTCACTTTGTAAGAATTCAGCAATCTCTACAGATATGACTTGTGCCCTTTTTAAATATGCATATAATATTTCAATAAAATGTACTCATCAAGAAAGGAAATGAAAGTTAAAAATTCATTTCAAGACATAGAAAAATATATAATAATTTCAAAACTATTATAGATTTCATTGCCAAGATATAAAAGTTGGCTGATTTTTTAAAAAATATTTTAAGAAAATAATAGTATTGGCGATATGTCGATGTTGCAAAAATCTTGATGGTGGTCCTTAAACGACTGAAGTTATTGGGCAAATTCTAAGCCAGATGTGAGATATTGCCTTTCTAGAATTTTCCTCTTAATAGTGTGGATGGTTCCAGAATGCAGCAATGCTCTGTTACTTGTGTAAAAGCACTTCAGGTTAGTAGATATGTGTCTGTTTGATTCATAATTCTGTTTGTCAGTTAAAACTGGATTTCATGTGATCTTAGATCATCTCTTTTGTGGAGGAAATACAAACCAAAATGTCAGGACCAGTCACCCATCTGCAACCAGAAGAGGGCCCTCACAAGAACCCGACCACGCTGACACCCTGATATCAGACTTTCAGCCTCCAGAACTGTGCAAAATAAATTTCTGTGTCTATAAGCCACCCAGACTATGGTATTTTGTTATATCAGCCTGAACTAAGAGACTAAAACAGCTGTGAAAAATGTGAGCTCGCAAATCAGACAACTCTGCATCTGATTCCTGGCTCTGCCACTTCCAAGCTGTATGGCTTGGGTGAGATGTTCAAACACTCCAAGCCTTAGTTTCCTCATCTATAAAACTGAGACAATAACAGTACCTCCAAGGATGGTTGTGAGAGTTAAATGAGATAAAGTAAGTAAAAGGGTTAGCATAGCATTTGTCATATAATGGCATACAAGCCACCAGTTATAATAATGAGTTATTAATATAATAGACACAGTTCTTGCCTTCATGAGACATATTCTCACAATCCCTAATAGAACAGGGAATGCCACATATGCAAAGGCTGCTGCACGTGCAAAGTAAGAGAGATAATGGCCGCAAGTCATTCAACGTGCTGGACCATAAAACAGGTGAAAGAGCAGCAAAAGATGAAGAGAGAAGGTGAGGCCAGACCCCAAACAAGCTAGCAGATTATGCTAAGGGGCCTTTATCCTGAAGGCCAGAGACAGCCATTGAAAGGTTTTAAACAAACGAATTAGAGGGTTTTGAAAGTATATTCTGACTGTGCTATAGAGGATGAATTGAATGTGGCTACTACCTCACAAGAAATGGTAAGGACCTAGGCCAGCAAGTGGCAGTGATGATTTCGGGAAAAGGAATGATATTTAGGAGATAAACATACAAGGAGAATGGACAGGATTTGCAATAGATTGGATGTTCAGGGGCTTAGATAAAGAGAGGCTCAACAATTGATCTTGTGCCTTGTAGACATTTGGATGGCCACTATCAAATAACAGAAAATAACAAGTGTAAGTGAGGATGTGGAGAAATTGGAAAACTCCTGCACTGTTGGCGGGAGTATAAAATGGTGCAGCTGCCATGGATAACAGTATGGTTATTCCTCAAAAAATTAAATATAGAATTACCATGTGACCCAGCAATTTCACTTCTGGGTATATACAGGGACTCGGGTATATACTGGGTATATACAGGCATTATTCACAATAGCCAAAAGGTGGAATCAACCCAAGGGTCCATCAACACATGAATGGATAAACACAATGTGGCATGTGTGTGTGTATATGTATATATATATATATATATATATATATACATATACACACACACACACACATATATACACACACATCCACACACACACAATGGAATATTAGTCTTTAAAAAGAGGAAATTCTGACATATGCTATAATACAATATTGATGAACCCTAAAGACATTATGCTAAGTGAAATAAGTCAGTCACAAAAGGACAAATACCATATGATTCCACTTATATGAGGTACCTAAAGTTGTCACATTGTAACAGAGTAGTCACCCCTCCTCTCATAGATATGGAAGCATAAAATTGAGAGTGGAGAATATCTTATGGAGGGAAGGGCCTGAAGGAAAAAGAAATATTTTCTGTCTCTTTAAAATTTCCCCCACTCTTGTTGGGAACTGCAGCCTGGCCTGCATCCCTGGGCAGGTTAAGTCCTTTGTTAAAAGAGATAACTCAGACATTCCAGGTGGCGTGGCTGGTGGAGGTAACAGGTTTTGTCTTTGGCAGAGATGTAAATTACAGTAGTTAACCACAGTAGCCTAGAACTGAGGAGCCCTTCTGTATTTCTGCTTGTATTTCTGCTTGTGTTCAGAAAATTCGGATTTTGAGGCAAGAAGATCTACCATTTTTCCTCCTTTGCCAGCAAAATAATAAACTTCTCTTTCCTCCTCCTCAAACCACTTGTTCTCGTTCTTCTGATGAGACCATGAGAACAAGTGCTGAGTTTTCAGTAACAAAATCCACAGAAACCAAAAACAGAGTGGTAGTTGCCAGGGGCTGAGGGAGAGGGTTGGGAAGCTGTTGTCTAATGTGTATGGAGTTTCAGTTAGGGAAGATGAAAAGAGTTCTGGAGATGGAGGGCGATGATGATTGCACAAAAATATGAGTGTACTCATCACTGAACTATACACTTTAAAATGGTGAAGATGGTAAATTTTATGTTATGTTTATTTTACCATAATTACGAGTTTTTGAAGAATTCTTTAATTTAAAAAAAAAGAATCAATCCCAGATCACTGTATAGATCCTGGTTTTATTCTCCAAAATAGGAAGTCTAGAAAGAGAAACATGTTCTTCATTTGGGGATTGGAGAAATCAGTGAAATGATAAGGTCTCATTTAAAGTCTTCATGTGTTTAAGGTATCTATGCAGCATCCAAGTGGAGGATCAGACATAGAGAGTAGGACAGAGGATGCTATAGATAAAGATCTATTTGGTCATTGAGATGATTGTTGGGTCATGAGAATCTCTGAGATCATTGGAAAGTGCATAGAGTGAAAAGAGGCCTGACAAAGGAGCCCAAAGAAGCACCAAGGTTTAAAGAGAGAGCAGAGAAAGACGGACCCTATAAAGGACTCAGTGGCAGGCAAGGATTTGAAGAAAGTAGTGAACCAGAAACCAATTTCATTGACTTCTTTTACTGGCCAGAATAGGAAAAAATGAAAAAATAAGATAAATTTGTGTATTCCAAAGACAATCAGTAACATAAAAGCAAGCTTCAGAGTCCCTATGTTCAAGTTATAAGACCATGGTCAATGGCTGTCCTTTAGGAATTGGCCTCTGGGCCTACTTGTATCTTTCTTTCTAGCCCTTTATTAAACTTATCTTTGTGTTCGTTTCTATGGCAACAAGATTGGTTTCCCATGGTAACAGATTATCACATACCTGGTGGCTTAAAACAATAGAAATTTACTCTCACACAGTCCTGGAGGCCAGAAATCTGAAGTCAATGTCACAGGGCCAAAATAAAGCTGTCAGCAGAACTGAGCTACCTCTGAAGGCTCTAGAGGAAAATCTGTTTCTTGCCTCTTCCAGCTTCTGGTAACTGCCTGTATTTCTTGGCTTGTAGCCACATCACTGTAAGTTATTTTCTAGGCCAGAATCTTCCAATTTCTCTCTGCTCCATTTTCACATTGCTTCCCCCACTCTGTATTAAATCTCTCTCTGCCTCCCTCTTGTAAGGACATTTGTGATTGCATTTAGGGCTCACACAGGTAATCCAGGATAATCTCCCTATCTTAAAATTCCTAACTTAATCATATCTTCAAAGTCTTTGCCATATATAAAGTAACATTTACAGGTTCCAGGGATTTGGACCTGATAATTTGGGGGTTCATATATTCAGCCTACAAGAGTCTTTGACAGAAGTTTTTGAGATTTCTATGAATTCATGTGATGAGGCCCTCAGTGTTCACAACAGGAGTTTATTTATTCAAGAAGTAAGTGAAAATAAGAAATAAGACAAAATGGCGAAAGGAAAGAAACTTCCATGTTATCCCAAAGCAATTCCTTCATTAAGCTAAAGGAGTCCAGACTTCATGATACAATTTGCCCACTCAAAGTCTCTTTCCCTAAAATAAATATTTCCCAAACTCTACGTTCATGCAACACTTCCAAAATTTTGGCTATCCTTTGTGCTGAAGCTGTAGCTGTAAGGTAAAGATAAAAAAGAAAAAAAATCATAATTTAAAACAAAATTTTGCCTAAATAGAATATCACCTATATTCTGCACAATTATTATCTATATATTTTTATTAAAGGTATTTTCTTTTTAACCTAAACAAACACTGTTTTAAATAAATTTGTATTTTACTATTCAAAGTAGAAAATGTATATCACCTTTATCATAAATACAAAATAAAATAAAATAAACATTTGCCTACAAAGGCTTTGAGTCTGAGGCTTTGTCTCTTTGTAAAAAGGAAGATTTTCCAAGTGGTGAGTGTTAAAGACTAGCAGCCATCTGAGACTTTCTCCTTAATATAATCAGAATTGAAAGGCAACTGAAAAAGGAATGACTCTCCCTCTATCCAGTTCAATGTTATGAAACTCCCTGTGTACCACCTAAAATCATAACTCATTAACCACTTAAAATGTTCACACTGTAGACTTTAGTAATCCCTTCCCCTGGAGGAGGAGGGGAGGTTCTGAAATCTATCCAGCTCACCTCGAGTTTATATCCCATCCTTCATCTTCTGCGTCTTAAGAGTCTTTGATGAAAGCAACTATCTCCATAGACACAGACACTACAAAGAAGCACATCTGTTGTTCAGTTCCTACTTAGCTGCCCTCTGGACCTCAGTTTTCTTGCCTGCAAAATGAGAGTAATAATAGTACCTTCCATAGGGTTGTTGTGAGAATGAAATCAGTTAAAAATATATATTAAAAAAAAAATACTTAGACTAATACCCGACACATAGTAAATGCTATATTAATAATGACTATTACTATTATTCCCATTTTTGCCTTATGCTAAGCTTTGTGGGGACTAGAAGAGAAATATGCCATAGTCCTTACCTTTAATGAACTTATAATTTTACCAGAGGTAAGTGAATAACATACAAAAAATAAAAATAAAACAGTTCTACAGCAATTTTTTTAAAGCCTACACTAGAAGCCAAAAATCACAGTAGGTACAGATAAACACGGAGCTGCTGGTTGCTCTCACTTCCATTTGCCTCTGCAGATCCATTCTTTGCCCTTCTCTCCCTGCTCTGAGGCTCTGAGGAGCCGCCCCCCGTGGTCTGGTCACCCCAACCCCTTGCTCTCTTCCAGTTGGATTCAGCCAATGGGAGGCACCAGCAGCAGATCAGACGGTGAGAGGAAAGAAACGTAAAGGTAAAGGCACTTCCAGTTTCCGCCATGGCCTTAGAGCTGCGCTTCCGGTAGTGGATGCCTCTCGTCTGTGGCCCCGACTCAACCCAACTCCAGTGACTTTCTTCCCCCTCCTCTTCAGGCTTCCCCTCCTGCTGGTCCCTGGAGACCTCAGCATCCTTTATGGGTCCCTCAGCTCAGCCTACACCTCTGTAAATAGTCACTTCATTGAACTCTCTTCAGTCAAATCTTTTCGAAGGTAATTCTGTTTTCTGCCAGGACAGTGACTAATCCAAGAACTTTAGGGCACCGGTACTCTGAGAATTATCTAATTACCCTAATAACTCTTAAAATCAGTATTAAGGAACATTAAGAGCTTGATATAGGAGCTAATAGAATAATTTAGGTGTTCTCTATTGGTCAAACGATCCTGCAGCAATAATAGTGGTATCTGCCGCATTTCCAACATTCGCTTTGTGGCAAGCACTTTACTAAGCCCTTTGCATGCCTCATCTCATATCTCCTTTAGCCTTCCCCAAAACCAATGAGCTTGTTAACCCTAATTTAAAATTAAAGAAACTGAGATGGAGAGAAATAAAAACAAAACAAAACAAATAAACCTCCCCAGTTGAGGACAGGGCAGGCTATGCAGCCTCCCTTAACCAGCAGGCTACAAAGAAGCTTCCCCTCCACTATGGTGGCACTAGACCTGAGACATCACACATTTCAGAGAACTAGAAGGAAGCACCTCCACTGCCTTTTTTCTGGAGCACATGATTTCCTAGAATTGTTTTTTTTAATATAGTGTCCAAAACTAACATGTTGTTTTCTAAGATTCCTCAGATTTGCTTTCTCTGGGCTATTTTAGAATATTTGAGTTAAAACAAGCAGGCAGGAGAAAGAAATGCATATATATTCTCCTACTTTGTAAAAATCGATTGTATCACTTAAAATCACATTATTTGACTCAATTTGCTGATCTGATTACCCAATTACTTTCTAGGTAGCTTTATGCTAGCACCCACTGGTGTAACACTCCTTTGTAGACAGAGGTCTCTCTTTCTCCCTCTCACTTTTTCCTCGCACCCATTCCCACACCACCCCCAACTCCAGGCTTTACTCCCATCTACCTACTTTTCTTCTAAACAACAATTTTTCTACCTATTTTTTCAATTATTACAACAAAAGCTTTCAAGGAAAGCAAACAATGCTATTTTCTTCCCACAGCCAGCTGTTCTCTGACACAAAGTAACAGTGATACTAAACATTGCTAGCAATTGTTATGAAAATGCATTTCTCTGTATCCTGTTGTCATGGCAGCTAAAGATCAAGACATGCCTGCTACATACAGCAATTTATACTGATTTGAAAGACTGTTTGGGGGGAAACATTAAAATGTATAATCGAATACATTTGAAACCATAGCCCGACAAAGTACAATATCAGTTATTCAAATAACATTTCTAAAGCAAAGTACATCATTTATTTCAATCAATGTTGCGTTCATTATTTATGCTCGTGGAGTTAACTTTAATTTCCAGCATGCTGGCAATTTTATTATTTTTCTCCACATTCAGAATCTTCTTATTACCTTTGCTCAGGCACTGGCCAGCCTAACACAGACAGCAACGCCCAAGTCACATTGTGAGACCCAGAGCAGCTCTGGTATTTTTCTCTATTGCTTCTTTGTTTGCTGGGCTGGGGGCATCTTTTACCTGAATTTCTCCCTTGGACAGCAACTACTTGAAAAGTCACAGCATGGCCAATTGTCCTTCATCCAGACTGCAATATCACTACAAGATACTGTACCATATATAATGTATCACATTTTTGCTTCTCCATGGGGGATGGGGAGAAAAGTCCAAGAATAAGAAAGAGGGTGGAGGATGCCAAAGAGAGAATATGAGGGGTTGAGATGCAAATAATTG
Source organism: Indri indri (assembly GCA_004363605.1). Taxonomy (NCBI): domain Eukaryota; kingdom Metazoa; phylum Chordata; class Mammalia; order Primates; family Indriidae; genus Indri; species Indri indri. The sequence continues at coordinate 4,345 of RJWJ010040089.1, read as the reverse complement.
AGTACAAAATACCACTTTTATTAACAACTTGGATGGCGGTTCTTGTCTCTAATCCTTTTTATTGGTTATCCTTCAAAATCACCCAGGGAGACGGCTGGCATTCAGCAGGCAGGGAAACAGAGGCATGGGGGAGATTAAGTGACTACGGTCACAGAACAGATCAGTAGCCGAGCTAGGATGAGAACTCAGAATTTTGACATTCCTGAGCCATTGTTCAGCCAGTGGCCTGCTGGACATGGGTCTAAGGAATTTTATTGAGATTGTCTAAAGCTTAACCGACTGTCACCCGTCCAAGGATAATTAGTTACACTGCTTTTCCCATAGCTGTGTAATGCACACTAACATTTTGGCCTTGACTTTGTGAAAATTATTTTTATCCCACTCAGGATGGTCACTGATTTCATCCTCTCAAATCCTGCCCCTTCAAAATCGGCACTTGCATGCCAGAAGCTGCTGGTAGCCTCCCCAAAGGTCCAGCTTTCCCTCTTAAATTGTGCACTCAAGTCAAATGTGTACATCCACACTTAGCATAGGATAGTGCATTCGTGGAAATCACTGATTTACTGCATCTCCCCTCTCATTCCTACCCCGAAATTCACAGGATCTGGCAAGCCTGGTCACGTAGTTGACAAGGGAAGCAGCAAAAAGTGTCACTTGCAGACTGCATCTGTGCATCAGGCGCTACTCCAAGTATTCTGTACATACCAACTTTAAATAACATGTTAAATTATTACTGTTAGCCTCAGTTCTACAGATAAGGAAACTGAGGCATGTGGGGATTAAGTAACTTCCCCAATATAGCTCAACTAGTATGTGGCAAAGCCAAGATGTGAACAAGGCTGCTTGGTTCCAGAGCCTATGTGCCCAGACGCTATGCTAAGCTAAGCTCCCTCTGTGTTAGGAAGTGATCAGGAGTTTAAGCTCTGGGACCCAACAAACTAAGGTCCATATTCCAGCTGCACACATGACCTCGGATAAATTACTCCGCTAGGCTCCAGGTTCGTATGTTGTGATAATTTCGGCTGGATTTGCTAAATAAGGTCATTAGCACTGTGCCTGGCACATTGCAAGCTTTCTAAAAATGGTAACTGCCCTCTATTGTTAAGGAGTGGAAAAGTAGAGAGCAAATGGGCCAGGAGGTCTGGCTCGTGGTAGAATAGTCCAAGGAAGAAACAGACGTGGGGAGAGAACCCATTCCCTACACAGTCCTGCCCATTCCACTAAAGGGTGGGCCAGGGCAGAAGGGTAAAATGAGAGAAGAGGGGAACAGAAGAAGCTTAGCTTTTTCACATAAGAGGAGGCTGGCTGTGTTTTGGACAAATTAAGATAAAAAGGCGAGAGCCAACATAAGACTTGCTCTTGGGATGAAAGATACTCTAATGAGCTAATTGGAGGCAGTGGCCTCCCAGGGTGATTGAATTAAACACTCTCTCCAGCCAAACAACTAGTCTAACTGATTTTTTATTTTTACCAAGTCCTTAGTTGTCTGAATTAAGCAACTCCTTGGTGCAGTGTGATCATTTTTCCTCTCTGTCTTTATCTACTCCAAGCCAAAAGAGTTTAAATTTCTCTTCCAGGAAAGAAACATTCTCTCTTGGTAGCCAGAATAAAGTCCCAACTTCCATGTGACCAACTTTCCAACACTGGGAATCACGGAATAACCAGATATTGAAAATTCTTCTAGAATCTTCTAGGCCAAAATGAGTATCTTACAATATCCTCACAATCTGGAAGTTTTCCTGTGGTTCTAGCCTAATGCTAACCTTGCCATCTTTCTGTCTTCCTAGAGCCCTGTTCTTTAAAGGCGCTGAAGTCTTGTCTAGGAGTCAAAGTCCTGAAGACTAAGTCAGAGGCCTGGTATTGAGTCTGGGCTCTGCAACCCACTGCATGGCTGTAGGCAAGTCTTGTCTCACTTCGTGTCTGCTTTCTTGTTTATAAAATGAGGACCATTTATCTGCTTTAGAATTCTATGATTTTTGTGAACTCGTTCTATGAGATATTCTTTGATCTGTAGATACTATCTACTGCATGATTTATTATGGGGGGGCATCATTTTCATGGTTGGTAGTTTTATATGATAATCACCAATCCCTAGGGACTAGGAATAATTTCACCATCAAAATTTTCCATTATAGTGGCATTATAGCTCCGTTTCAACAAGCTCGCTCAAGTAACTTTCCCATTGCAAATTCACATTATAATAGCATTATAAATGGCATCTCCAAAGACTTCAATTAAAATTGATTTGTCATTGTAATCTTAGCTAATAATGGTATGGTAATGGCATTATAATGAGGAGATCAAAGACTTACATTGAAATTATTTTGGCATTGTTATCCTATATTCTAAATGGGTTTGAATAGGCTGCTCTATACATAGATTTGAAACTGTTGTGTCATAGTGATATTAAAAGCTAAGAGAATCGCTAATGGAATCATCCACTCCTTCCCCCAAATGACAGCTTGGAATTTCTTCTACCCTTTTCATCTCCCATAAAGGTGGAGTTCAAACAGAGCTTCAGTCTAATTCCCCCGAACCAGCATCGCAGGAAAAAGGAAAGAGTTTGAGAGGATGCTAATGAGTGCCTAGAAATGCTGCTCACACCGGAGGCTGGAGCCAGCCCAGCTCACCCTCCTTCAGCAGATGCTGGGACCTGAGTGCCCCTCTGCTCTAGGCTGGGGCTGAGTCACGCTGACCTAAGGGACAAAACCCAGTCCTGAGCCAAGGGGTCCTGTTAGTGGAGACAGCACTCTTGCTCCTTCACAAGTGAGCATACCTGGCATAGGGATCCTGCAGCTTCTTAAGGTCAGCACCTCTTGTCTCTGTCTTTCCATGTGGCTTTGCAGATATATTCCTTGTGGCTTTGCAGGGCATTGAGTTGGGTTGAATCCTTTGGCTTGAGGCTGTCTGGCTGTGAAATCAGTTGTGTGCATGGTTTTTGTGTTTATTTGTTTACCTCGAGAGGAAGGTAAATGAAATGGAATGAAATATAGACTCAGTTCATATCGACTTTGCAGAATATTCTATGATTCTGTTATTATTCTAGTTTAGAGAATACTATTATTATATCAGGTGACATTATAACCAGCAATAAGGTAGTTCTTACTACATGACAGAAGCTATCCTAAACACTTTAAATATAGTCAATTCTCGTTATTCAAGGTAGTTGCATCCTATAAAGTCATCATAAACACTTAATGAATGAATACTGAGTCATTGCTCCTAGAGGAAATACAGGGTTAGGTTCCTGTGAGCCTCTAATCAAAATATTTTTGTGTGATCAATACAGACAAAAATACAGACTGATCAATACAGAAACTAGTTGTATGTGTGTTTCTGTCTGAAGACACTTTATTTAATATATATTGTTGACTCATTCCTGTTGAAGCCATGGCCAACACTAGAATTCATGCCTGAATGAAGTTTATCTAAAAATGGATTTTCTCCATCAGGCACATAACAGCCTTCTTGTGCGTAGGAACAATAGAGAGCACTTCAGCATTGTGCTCGAGGGCCATTTTAAACAGCAAAATCTCCAACAGAAAGCACAAAAATGCAAAAAAAACATGGCACCAAATAGACCATGAAAAGAACATGTGTTTACAGTATGAGCTGAAACAAGAAGACAGAATGTCACCTTGTTCGACTTCACCTGGGAGCCATGCACATCGAGCAACTCAACGTTTTAACTTCTCTGCATGTGCCCATGAAGGACCACAAAATTGCCACAGGTATTGATTTGGGGATTACAAATAATTTTAGTGAATAGGTGAATTCACAAATATGGAATCCATGAATAATAAAAATGGACTGTGTAATTATTTAATCTTTACATCAATCCTATAACTTAGGTACTATTACTATCTTCATTTCATAGGTGAGGAAACTGAGGCATAAAGAAAATAGTCAACTTGCTCAATGTTGTTTTAATTCAAATTAATTGGCTTGGGTTTTGTTTTGTTTTCCTGTTTTGTTTTGTTTTGTTTTTTGCTTTTTAAAACCAAATAAGTAGGCCTGGTGCGGTGGCTCACGCCTGTAATCCTAGCACTCTGGGAGGCCAAGGCGGGAGGATTACTTGAGGCCAGGAGTTCGAGACCAGCCTGAGCAAGAGCTCTACTAAAAATAGAAAGAAATTATCTGGACAACTAAAAATATATATATAGAAAAAATTAGTTGGGCATGGTGGTGCATGCCTGTAGTCCGAGCTACTCAGGAGGCTGAGGCAGGAGGATCGCTTGAGCCCAGGGGTTTGAGGTTGCTGGCACTCTAGCCAGGGCAACAGAGCCAGACTCTGTCTCAAAAAAACAAACAAACAAAAAAAAAAAACAAAAACCAAATAAGTCAC
>RJWJ010040088.1:0-14113 GCA_004363605.1 Indri indri | reverse complement strand
AGGAGAAGTGCCTTGTTACAGAATTCTAGCTAGGAAGGGCACAGTGGCTCACGCCTGTAATCCTAGCACTCTGGGAGGCCGAGGCGGGAGGATTGCTTGAGCTCAGGAGTTCAAGACCAGCCTGAGCAAGAGCAAAATAGAAAGAAATTGGCTGGACAACTACAAATATATTAAAAAAAAAATTAGCCAGGCATGGTGGTGCATGCCTGTAGTCCCAGCTACTTGGGAGGCTGAGGCAGTAGGATTGCCTGAGCCCAGGAGTTTGATGTTGCTGTGAGCTAGGCTGACACCACGGCACTGTAGCCCAGGCAACAGAGCAAGACTCTGTCTCAAAACAAACAAACTAAAAAAAAACAAAAAGAGAATCCTAGCTAACCCACTAAGAAGTGACAGAACAAGATCACAGTTTTGCGACCTCTGATGAATGTTTGGATCTTGGCATTGAGCATCAGCGCTGCCAATGTCATAAAAGAGAGACGTCCAGGCCTAAGCCGCCTCCTGATGGAAGCACACACTCCACTTACAGACTCTTGCCAAAAAATAACCCCCAAAACAAAACAGAACCTGAATCTGATCTAGCTGAATTGGATACAACACCCAATTCACAGAAAATAAAGGGGACAGAGGAACATGTTAAGTGACACCACAGGGATGCAACCAGCAAAATCCAGACAAGGGAAATCTCTAAGGACAGCCCAGTTTCCTGAACAAACTAAGTGAAAAGAGACTTAAAAAATAAAGCAACCAATCACATTTTGTGAATGCCTATGGATCTGGGTTCAAACAAATTGAAAAGACAAAAAGAGAAGCAAGACTATCTGTGACATTTATGAGTCAAGTGGAAAAGCTGAACACTATTTGATAATATTAAGAAAAGATACTAAAACGGACACATTGGTCTCCTGCCTCGGGGCTCTCGTGACAGCCTGGCCTGCCCCGCTGCCGCTCTGACCACAGCGAGCCGCTGCTCAAAGCTCAGGCAGGACTCAGCTGCCCTGCTGAGGCGGGCTCTCCTTCCCTGCACTGGCTCGTCGCTCCAACCCCCCTGGCTGCCACGTGCTCCCACCCGCCAGCCTGTGCTCACCCTGTCCCTCTGCCTGGGGTGCCCGCCGCTCGGCCAGTTTCCACCTTACCATGGATTTCCAATCCATGCAAATTCCACCTCGTCCACGAAGAATTTTTCTGACCTCCCCATCCCTCCCATCCTTCTAAACATCCAGGACATTCCCTCTGTCCCACCCTCGTGTCACTGACCCCTCACTTCCTCAGTCTAGAATTTTGGGGGGCTATATGTGTTTTCATTACAAGAGGTTCCAAGGTCCTTGGTAGCAGAAGCCAAATGGTCTAGTGGATTCAAAGCAGGAGCTTCAAACCCTGATTCAGCCACTTGTGTACGACTCAGGAAGGTCACTCCACCTCTCTGAGCCTCAGTGTCCTCATCTGTAAATGGGGGTTCTTACAGTTCCTACCTCACAGGGACGCTGCGAATATTAGTTGAAATGAGATGTACAAAGAGCCTAGCTCAGGATAAACATCTAGCAAATGTCAGCTGCCCAACTGTGGTAATATTAATAGTTAATTGTGACAAGGTGCCTCTGCATCTCCCCAGGGCCTGGCACACAGTAGGTGTGCTGAGTTGTACTGAAGTTCATGAGTGGAGTGGAGTCTCCCCAGCGCCCCCTCCCCCGGCCAGGCCTCACCTCTCGGTGGACACCTTCACCTCGCTGACCAGCCGGCGGACTCCCACCACCTGCCTCCAGAGGAGGAGCAGGCGACCGTGCTCGTTGCTGTAGTAGGCATTGAAGGACTGGAGGGGACACGCCAAGCGGAGGGCTGGGATGAGTGCCGGTCTGCCCCTCCCCCAGCTCCCCCAGCTCGAGCACCCGGGAGGCACCACGGCCCAGGCCCAGGGAACATGTCTTCCCGACTAGCTCTGGGCCTGTGCAGAGCTGCGTCACAGCAGCCACACGCGAGCTCTCAAGCCCAACGGCTCCTTGCACAGGGAACCGGGTTTCGAGGCTTCCACTGGCCGCGAGAGGTGGCGTAGAAGGGCAGAAAGTGCAGGGGACCTAGGTCTGCATCCGGCTGCCAGTCCCACGACTGTGGGCAGGTTTCTTAACCTCTCTTTAACATGAAGAGAATGAGGGCACCTACTACATGGGGTTATTACGAGGAATAAAAGAAAACGCATGCCGGGTGCCAACAAAGGCCAGCGATTATGACGATGACTCTTCACCTCTGCTGACCTGTTCACCTGGCCCACGCCCCCCCTCCCTCTCTGGACTCCCAAGTCCACCCCGCTCCGCGGGGGCCCTTCCCCTTGGGTCAGGCTGGCCTCCCAGCACCCCCATGCCCACCTCCTCCTCGCGCCTCCATGCTGCCTCCCGCTGCTCCAGCTCCTTGCGGCTGCGTGTCCAGTCGCTGGTCACCTTCCGTATGTCCTCGCTCAGAGCCTGGTTGGCCGAGCCTGCCTCATCCAGCTGTTCTCGGAGCATAGCGTTCACCTGGGCCAGGCTGGCGCTCCTGGGCAGGGCACAGGAACCAGTGGGCGCTTGCCCAGGGAGGGCCACCCTGCCAGCCCTGCACGCTCCCTGCTGCACCCTCCCTCTGCACCCTCACCTCTGCTGCTCCTCCTCCAGGCGGATGAGGGCGCTCTCCAGGTCTTGGCAGTGCTCTGTGTCCTGGGCAGGTAAGGGAGGAGTGTCAGGCTGGGCAGGGGGAGGGGAGGGCCTGCCCCCGGCTGCACCCTGGCACCCACCCTCAGCCGCTGCTGCTCCAGCTCTGTGGATCTCTCCAGCACCTGTTGCTCCAGCTCCGTGCACCTCTTCTTGTACTGGAGAATCTGGGGATGGGCAGAGAGTGGATGGTTTGCCCCAGGGGGTGGGGGCAGGGCACAGTGAGCACAAGGGAGGGCGGGAGCGGAGTGGGTGGCCCTGACCTTGGCCTGCAGCCGCTGCACTAGCTGGGCCTGCCGCTGCTGGCCCTCCTGGTAGGCCTGCAGCTTGCGCCGGTAGGAGGCCTGCTCCTCCTGCAGCTGCCTCCGCAGCTCCACGCTCTGCCGTACCAGCCCCCTGGGCTCCTGCGTCTCCAGCTCCCCAGACTCCAGCCGCACAGCCTGCTCCAGCTGCAGGGAAGGGCCCTGGGTGAGAGTACTAGGCCTCCCGGGAAGGCGGGCACAGGCCTCTCCAGGGGGCGCCAGGCTGGGCCCAGACCCATAATGCTTTGCAAGCTTACAGCCTGGCACCAGGGGGAGCAGGCACATGTGGGCAAGCCAGGATGCAGTGCACGTGTGCACCGACAGGCCGATGCAGCCGTGCAGGCACATACAGACCAGGCATGCATGGACACACAGACGGGGCATACATGGATACATGCAGGTGGGCCCACAAACTGCACGCAAAACACAAAGCTGCACCTCGGCGCCCGTGTGCCTCTCCTCCAGAACAGAGTCCTGCTGTGGTTTATGATTATTACATTCAAGCCCATGTCTCCCCACCCCCACCCCTGCTCTGCCCACACCCCAACATGACCTCAGGAAAGCCTGGATTTTTCTTCCCCATTGTATCTTAGTACCTAGAACAGTGGCCATGGTAAAGCTTGGCTCACGTTCAGTAAATATTCGTTGAGATCCTGAATTAATGGCATGAGCAGTGGGAATACATTCAAAGCAGAGGCATCAATACACATATGCATATATGCATACCTGAGCTTACAGACATGCACACACATAATGCACACGGGCAGTCTCAAACACCCCCAGGTGACACAGACGAACCCCACATACACGGTACTAAGATCTATAAGAAGTGCACACAAATGCTGCTTCGTACAGCGTCTGCCCATTGACTCCCTCTCTGTCCCCACCTCCCCCGTACCTCTCTGGGAGCCCCTGCCACCACCATCTTTCTCCACCCCCAGGCATCTAGCAGCCCTGTTGTCCTCAGACCCCTGTGGGCACAGGCAGGATGTCTGCCTGGCTCTGGCTGCCCCCACTAGCCATGGAACCCTCTCAACCGCTTAGTACACCTGCTGGTCCCAGGTGCCCCTCAGCCTCCTCCAGCTGTTGGAGGGAAGGGAGGTGAGGGAGGAGCAGGGCAATGAGAGAGCACACAGCGGGCCAGGGACACCCAACAGGGACACCAGCCCCACACTCACTGTCGACCTCCCCAGCACCTGGCCTGCTACAGCCCCGGCATTCACACGCCCCACACACACACCCCCACGCAGGGCCACACCAGTCTCGGGCAGCTATTCTCACCCAGGCTGATCTCGGGTCCAGGCTGGGTCAGTGGCAGGGACAGCACCCTCCAGGCCTGCATCCATCCAGTATGCCCAGGAGATGCTCTGTGAGCCACCCACAAAGCCAAGGACAACCGCATCTCTACCCACCCCATCCCCAGGGACACATGCCCTCTGGGGTGCCACGAGTTGGGGGGCTTGCTGTGGCTGCTTGGGGGCTCCTCCTTGAGTCTGAGGACATGCAGGGAGGTGGAAGTAGGGGGTTTCTGCCTGGACAGTGGCTGTAAGCCCACCAGGTGTCTGCACGAAGCCCACTTAATCCCACATGCGGTGGCAGCCCCGAGACGTGTGTGCTGTGCGTCAGTGCAGCTGCGCCTCACTGGGTGCGAGTGGGATATGTTCTGTCATGTCTCCACGTGGGACCTCGTGTGTGTCCCTCATGCGTGGGTGCTGGGTACGTGCTGACAATTGGGTGTATCTGGGCCTTCACATGCACCTGCGTTAGGTGGCGTCTGTGGCTGCAGGTCTGTGCTGTGGCGCGGGCGCTGGGCCCGTCTGTGTGTATCAGGCATGAGTGTATGTGTTTGCATAGCTGTGTGTGGCGGGGACGCATGTGCGCTAAGTGGTCCGGAGAGAGTGTGCCTGGGCTCTGCGTTTCTCTGCGTATGTCAGTGGCCATATGCTTTGTGCATCTGTGCAGACCTCTGTGGGCTGACTGGGGGCTGTGTTGAGCTGTGTGCCTTTTCTGTGTGCGTCCACAGGATGCGAGACGGCGTGCTGTGTTCTCTGCATGCGGGTGTATCGAGGTGGTGAGACTACTCATCTGGGCGACTATTCTGTGCACATCCTGTGAATCTGAGTGTATTTGTGTGGCATGTTTTATGCATCTGTGTGCCTCTGGTGTGGCCCGTGTGTGCGTTGCACATCTGTGAGAACCAGGTGCTGTTTGCCTCTGTCATCTAGAGGGGTGCAGACAGTCGCCAGGTGCTCCACGCCCTTCGTCAATGCTCAGAGCCGGCCCTCCCTGCCACACCTCACCCCTTTCCACAGACTTCACCCCATACAAAAACAGCCTTTCAATTTTACTTGCCATTCAAAAGGGAAGGAGGCTGCCACTAAGCCAGGGATGAAAGAAGTTTACTGTCTCCCCTGGCAACCGCTGCCCTATACCCGCCATTCAATTCACTCTGTCCAGGTTGCCATGGACACTGGGGGAGCCCAGGGGATCTGTCCTCTGGAGCCAAGGGGGTATCCACTCCCTCCTTTCCACTCCCAGCTGTGCCTACACCTGCTTCACAGGGACAGGAAGAAAGGGGGGCTCTCCACAGGGACCCTGGGTTCCTCTCTCTCTCCTGGGAAGTAGCTTCTGGGAGCCACTGCCTCAGTTTTCTTAACAGGACACAGATCCTGACCCTCCCTCCACTCCCCACTCCAAGGGAGCCATGGGGGTTGAAGGATCAGAGCCACCTCGCCGGCTGCCCCCCCCACCCCCCGCCCCCAGCTCACTATGCCAGTTATGGCCGCAGGGCAGATCTTCCCACCTGTGTCCACAGGGACAAGCGGGCAGCAGGGAGAGACGGTGTCACCCAAGTGCAGAGCCCTGGACCAGGGGTCTCCTCCCAGCTCCACCACTGACCTTGGGCCCACCACACTCCCTCTCTGGGCCTCGGTTTTCCCATCTGTAATAAGGTGACCTCCAGACTCTGAAGTTCTCTGTGGACCCACCCTCCATGTCGGGACCATTATGATGCCCATTTAACAGAGGAGAAGACAGAGAGGGGAATCAGCCTGCTGGGGGTGACACAGCCAGTTACAGCCAGAATCCAGGTGTCCTGACTGCCAGACCTGTTGAAGTCTTGCTTCCTGTGCTGGGAAGAGAAGGACTTCCAGGTCATTCCCGTTCAATCCCTGCCTCCAGGTGGGGCCTCACTCAAAGCATGTAGGACAGAGGACACCCGAAATGCCAGGCTCCCTCTGCACACTATTCAGGGGCTCCCCAGACACATGAAGGAGCTTTCTAGTCTAACCCAGGCCCCCGTGCTGCAGCCTCGGCCCCAGCAGCTATGTCCCAGCAGAGAAGGGCCCTCCACCTCCCACCTCCTCTTTCCTTCCCCTGCCGCCCAGGAGGGCTTTGCAGGGGGCAGGCAGGGCTAGCTGCACTGCCAGGGGCCAAAAGAGAGCCTGCACCAGGAGGGGGCTGGCTCAGAGCCCTGTTACCACCAACACTGCAGGACTTGGGCCATCCCGCCCTCCACGCCCCCTGCAGACCCTGGGAAAACTAGCCCTGCGCTGTGCTGAATGCTAGGGGCCACCGTGGGCCCCTACCCTGCTCCTCGGCAAGTCCCAACAAGTCGGGGGATCGTCCAGGCGGGCGGATACCAGGACACGGGCACACCCTACAGTCACACACAGAAATGCGCACCCCTTCCCAACGCAAGCATACAGGCCTCAGCCTGGACAGGCCCAGCTCAGGCTAACCCTAGCTCTGCTACTACCACACAGGGGACCCTAGGCCAGCCTCTGCCCCTTTGGTCCCTTCCAGCTTTCTAGGGGCCAGCTGCCCCTGAAGATCCTAGCCCAGTGTCTCTTCCCCAACACAGGAAACAAGACTTCAACACAGAGCCCTAGGCTGGGAGTTGGTACACCAGGTTCTGGCCTTAACTGCTTGTGTCACCCCCAGCAGGGAGCTTCTCCTCTCTGAGCTTTCATTTTCTCTTCTGTTAAATGGACATAATAATGGTCCCAACCTTGGTGCATTAAATGTAAAGCACCCAGCACATGCCTGGCACACAGTAGGCACTCAAAAAATGGTAGTTCCTAGTACGACTGTTAATACCCGCCATGCCTCCCATTTGCACACAAACACTCTGCTCCCATGCAACTCCCTTACCAACCTTCAGCCACCATCCACTCTCCAGGGGCACCTCCCACGAGCCTGAAGGCCCAGAGCAGACAATGCATCAAGAGCATCCCGCGCCCCTAGCCCGGGCGCACGCCAACCTCCCGCCCCAGGCCGGGGACCCCCACAAGCCTGCAGCACAGGTCTGGGTGATGTGAATCCTGTCTGGACACAGAGACAGGCCCGGCTTCTCCTTGCTCCCCTGCCCGGCCCCACTGCAGTGGGGAGTGGCAGCAGATCTCATAGCTGCCCGAGACAGCCCGCAGAGCAGCAGGGTGCCCACGCCAGCCTGCCCTGGCATCCAGCCATGGCCTCAACCCCACGGCCCATGGAAACAGGAGCACAGGGAGATGTCAGAGACTCAGGGGCAGGAAGGGCCTCCCGGGGTCTTGTTCTCTGGCCCCACACCCCAAACACGCCTGGTGCCAGGGACTTCATTCCATTATCCCATTGATTCCTCACAACTCCACGGCCTATTACCATCCCGGCTCCAGAAAACAGCCTCAAAGAGGGGAGTGCTTTGCTCAGGGCCACATCTGAACCTGGGCCGGCCTGACTCCAGAACCCACCTTTTGCCCTGCATACAGGCCTGGTCTGGACCTGGCAGCTGCTGCCCTGTACCCACCCCAGCCCCAGGTAGCACCCACCCTCTCGCTGACGGCGTTGTACTTAATGGCGAGCTCATCGCGCTCGGCACGGCTCTGGGCCAGCAGGTCCTCCACGCGGGACAGCTCCTGCTGCAGCAGCTGGTTCTCCTCCTGCAGTGACAGCAGCGATGCCATCTCCGTGGCTGGCAGCGAGGCTGGCAAGGGTCAGCGGGCACATGGTTGGCTTCTGCCCAGGTCCAATGGGACACCCTCCCCTACAGGTACCCAAGTCATCACTCAGGGCAGGAAAGTCAACCAGGTTCCTGGGGGAGGCCGGGTGGGAGTGGGTGCAGCACCAGGCCTGCTGGCAGAGCGGAGGAACAGGAACGTAGGCAAAAAGAGGCCCTAGAGCTGCGGTCCCCAACCCCCAGGCCACTGGCCTGGTAGTAGTCCATGGCCTGTGAGAAAAACAACTGCGTATCACCACCTGAGCTCTGCCCCTCCCCGTCCCCCCACCTCCCTATTTATGGAAAAATTGTCTTCCATGAAACCAGTCCCTGGTGCCAAAACAGTTGGGGACTGTTGCCCTAGAGCTAGGCGTAAAGTGGATGTAACCACAGCTAAAGTGCAAGAGCGAGGCGCAGGAGAGAGGCTCAGCCTAGGAGTCTAGGCCCCAAGCACTTGCTCCTTCCTTCTTCAATGACTAGTCTTCTCTGGGCCTCAGTTTTGGTCATCTGTAAAATGGGTGGAACAGTAACCAGACCCTGCCAGAAAAGCAGGAAAGCCTCCCTTAAGGCCAGGGCTCAAGACAGGCTGTGAGGAGGAGGAGAAAGAGAAAGGAGGAAAAGAAAGGCCAGAAGGAGAAGCAGGGTTGTCAGCTCCTGTGGGACACTCTTCCACTCTGGGAGAACTGGATGCACATCACAGGCCTTAGCCAGCAGCAGCCCGCTAGGCTCTGCCAGCCTGGGTGAGGACTCTCCAAGTCTCTCTGTGTCTAGGGCCCCAATACCCAGCAGGTGAACAGGGACTATGGCTGAAGCACCAAAAACACCATTTAGTAGAGCAGCCAACACACCAGCTGCAACTGCCTGGCCCCTTCCCAGACCCTCAGACCACATGACGAGGTTGTACATGCCACCACCAGGAGCAGGTCCACCAGCCTTCCTGCTTGGGTGGGAATGGTCAACACCACCCTCTCAGATTTCCACAAAACCCTGGTCTGAGCTGAGCTGCCCTCTCCGTGGAATCTCAGGTTCAGCCAGCTCACACCTTCTGTGGGAGGGAATATGGTGTTTGGGGTTCAAGTCTTTGCAGGAGGCTGCAGGCAAGCAGGGAGGGACGTTCAGCCCTTCCCTTCTAGCTGCAGCACATGGGGAATAGGTCTGGGCAAATTACAGCTCTGAGCCTCCATTTCCTAATCTGTAAAATGGGTCCTCTGTCATAGGGTTATGCCTGCCTGGCAATGAGCATTCAAGAGATGAAAGCTATAATCGTTGTCGCCATCATGCCTGCTGAGGAGGGGGTGTGAGAAGAGGTGAAATGCAGGCCGCCCGCGTCTGTGTAGGGGGAGAGGGTCGGGGGTGGTACCTGGGCTCTCAGGCTGGGAGAGGTTACGGGTGACAATCTCCCTGATGCGGGCAGGCAGGCCGGAGAGCTGGGGGTCCTGGGCCAGGTCCTGCTCGCCCAGTCCCAGGACGTTGCTCTCCAGTGTCTGTGGGGAAAGACAGAGGGTCTTCAGGACACCTGGGACCGTGGCCTCAGAGGAAAAGGAGCAAAGTCCTGCCGCCCCAGATGAGGGTGCCTAGGAGACCCGCAGGAAACCCCCAAGATGGAGCAAAGCCTGGGAGTTAGAAAAGAAAAAAGCCCCATGGGAGGAGACTCCTGTGTGCCCCCTGCCCCTGGAAGGAGGCCCCCCAGAGCCAGAGAAGAGAACCAAACCCTACGGCCAACTCGCGACCCCCAGCAGCACAGCACAGAGTGCTGGGGGCTCCAACCCAGCTCCTGCCCTCGGTGGGTGAGGATCCTGCTGTGCCCGAGGGGACCCCCTTTCCCTGCCACAGGGCACTGGGATACGGGAGCCACAGCAGTTGCACCCTGTGTGTCCCTCTGCCCCCAGTCTTGCTGGGAGCTGCAAGCTGGGGTACCTGTGCACCCCACCACTGCCACACCTCTTTCCCCCTTGGCCCCCAAGATGCACCCACCTCTCACTGAGCCCACACTCCCCCATCCTGGACCTACCTGGACAACTGTCTCCAGTGCCAGCTGGGCCTCCTGCGACCCCGCCAGCCTCAAGCTCATGTGGGGGGAGGCTGTGGGCAGCGCTCCAGCCCCCTTCTCCAGGGCCCCAAACCAGCTCGGTCAGCGGCCCCAAGGCCAGGCCGCTGTGCTGAGCACCAGGCAGATTAAGCTTAAATCCGGCGGTGCCCCCACGTGACCAGGTGGTGGGCGGAGCGGGTGGGGCGCTGGGGAGGGGAGGGGAGGCAGAGGAGAGAAGAGGGAGGAGGAAGGATGAAGAAGGAGATGTGGGAGAGAAAAGCGGGGAGGAGAGAGAAAAGGGAAAGGCTGGGGGAGGAAGGGAGGGGAGCACCTGGAGGCAGGGAGCCCACACGGTCTCCCCTCCCCAGACTGCTGGGTCCTGGAGCCCTCCAAGCCCAGGGGGCGGGGTCAGCAGCCAGGAGGCGGGAAAGGCCAGAGTCCCAAGTCTGCGAGAACTATCTTTGCTGACCCAGAGCCCGGGTCACCCTGTTTGCTAAGAACATTTACAGGGGGCTGGGTGTACGTTTTCCCACAACAGGTGCAGCACAAAAAATACAGGCTGAGGGATCACCCGAGGCCAGGCTAGGAACTAAATCCCCTCCACCCTTGGCCCAGCCCCCACTGGCTGTGTGTCCCAGGGACAGTGAATTTGCCTCTCTGAGCCTCAGTGTCCTCATGTGTAAGATGCGGATAATATTGATACTCCTCTGGGAGGCGAAGGCAAGAGGATCGCTTGAGCTCAGGAGTTAGAGACCAGCCTGAGCAAGAGCGAGACCCCATCTCTACTAAAAATTGAAAAATTAGCTGGGCATTGTGGCACCGTGCCTGTAGTTCCAGCTACCGGGGAGGCTGAGGCAGGAGGATCGCTTGAGCCCAGGAGTTTAAGGTTGCAGGGAGCTACAATGACGCCACTGCAGTCTACCCAGGGTGACAGAGTGAAACTCTGTCTCGAAATAAAAATAAAAATTGGTACTCACCTCATGGGGCTGTCTGGGGATTAAACAAACTACAGTGTGTGCATAAACAGTATGTGACACAGTGCCAGGTTCACACTGTGAACATTCAATAAATACTAATTTCTATTTTTTTTTTTTTAAGAGGATCTCACTGTCACCCAGGCTGGAGTGCAGTGGAGAGATCATAGCTCACTGCAGCCTCCAACTCCTGGGTTCAAGCAATCCTTCTGCCTTAGCCTCCCAAGTAGGTAAGACTACAGATGCGTGCCACCAAGCCCGGCTAATTTTTTCTTATTTTTGTAGATACAGGGTCTTGCTGTCTTGCCCAGGCTGGTCTGGAATTCCTGGTTCAAGCAATCCTCCTGCCTCATAAGCCCCTGAGTTGCTGAGGTTACAGGGATTACAGGCATGAGCCACTGTGCCCGGCTGATAAAGACTAATTCATTCATCTGAAAATCCCAAATGTAGAGTGCCTGACTGCAGGGCCTGGAGGCCCCGAGATCCACCCACCACCTCCCAGGGCTCCCTCCCGGCAGCAGGAGGCTGTGTGATACAGCAGTTAGGCCCGCAGCTCTGGAGTGTCTGTCCGGTCTGGGGTTGCATATGAGATCCAGCTCTGCCACTTATTGACAGTATGACCTTGAACAAGGTACCCGAGTCTCTTGGTTTTCTCATCTCTAAAATGGGGCAATTAGTACCTACCACATAGAGTTACTGTAAGGATTTACATGAGTCAAAAGGTGTAGGAGGTTTAGAACCACACCTCAGAACTCACAGCAGGTGGTGTGCTGTTAGTAAATGGCAGCTGCTGCACTACCTTCATTAGCATCATGTGTCTGGCTCCTGCGACCTCTCAGCCCTCAGCCTCAAGGTGCCCTCTGCTCTACGTGCTGTGCCCCACGGGGGCATATTCACATTCTCTCATTAAATCCTCACCTCGACCCATTACCAGATGAGAAAACTGAGGCTCAGAGAGGTTGGGGCTCTTGCCTACTCAAGGGGACATGCTTCAGGGACGTGGTAAGACCAAAGCTCATTCTACATAAACCAGCAGCCTCCCAGTAAGTGCCTGAAGCACAAGGCCAGGCCACATGCACTTCAAGACTCTACCACTGCGTCCAGGTCAGACCCAGGAATGCAGCAGGCACTGCATAAATGCACATCAGTCCAGCCCTCATGCCCAACTAAAGAATCTGTCCTGCGAGTGGAAAACCAGGAAACAAGGCATACTGGGCCAGAAAGATAAGAGCTGCCAAACTGCTGTGGCAGCAAGATTTACGCAAAGTCAAACCAGCCAGGGGCAGAGAGCTGCCACTACAAACCCCAGGTACCCCCACCCTCCCTCCTCCAGACAGCCTCCACAAAAGCCCCTACAGGCTGCACACCCATAACCAGAGCAGGGGAGGCCACAAACACACCATGCGTGACCAAGATGTCCACCCCCGTGCATGCCCCACTCAGCAAAGCAGGAGCCCTGGATGTACCTAGTGGACCAAACTGAATTATTCTGTGCCTTCCCCAGCCAGTGCCCTGAGAGATGCGGGGAAGGGAGCAGGATGCCAGACCCGGGGCACTGGCTGGCACCCACCCTTGGTTCCACCTCCAAAGTTCTCCCCCTGAAGTCCTGCTGGGTTCTGTGGATCCCAAGAAATCATACTCGAACCCTGCATGGATGTGCACTGCTCCAACGTCTGCAGACTGCACCCAAGTCTCTGAAAAATGATTGAATTCCTCATAGGAATCTGGATGTTATAGCTTCAGCATCTGACTTCCTGGACACTAATCTTGGCTCACCACCTCCTTACCAGCTGTGTGACCCTGCACCAGTGACTTCACTCTCTGAACCTCAGTTTCCTTATCTGTAAAATGGGATAATAATGGTGCCTGTTTCTTTTTTTTTATTTTTTTTTATTTTTTATTTTTTTGAGACAGAGTCTCACTCTGTTACCCGGGCTAGAGTGCCATGGCATCAGCCTAGCTCACAGCAACCTCAAATTCCTGGGCTCAAGCAATCCTACTGCCTCAGCCTCCCGAGTAGCTGGGACTACAGACATGCGCCACCATGCCTGGCTAATTTTTTCTATATAGATTTTTAGTTGTCCAAGTAATTTCTTTCTATTTTTAGCAGAGACAGGGTCTCGCTCTTGCTCAGGCTGATCTCGAACTCCTGAGCTCAAGCAATCCTCCCGCCTCAGCCTCCCAGAGTGCTAGGATTACAGGTGTGAGCCACCACGCACGGCCGATGGTGCCTGTTTCTATCACGAGGATTAAATAAGATGCTCCATGCTTAGCTGTATGCCTGGATATGGTGTGGTGGAAACGGCTATGTGTTCAACAAAAAGCATTTCCGACTCCTCTTAGGAATATAGCTAAAAGCAGTTTCCCAGATCCCTGGCAGTCAGATACGGCCATGTGATCAAGTCCTGGCCCATAGTGTTAAGACAGAATATGTGCCGCTTCAGACCGGGCCCTAAAAACCTCCCATGAGGAATTATTTCTCTCCCTCCCTGTCCACCAGCTGGAAGGAAATAACTCCAAGGTCCTAGGGGATGCCAGGACCACAAGATGGAAAGGGTCTGAGTCCCCGGGTCACCACAAAAAGTCACCTGCCAAACACCCAATAGGACTTTTTATGAATGAGAAATAAACTTCTGTTGTGTTAAGCCTCTGAGCATTCAGGGTTTGGCTATCACATCAGCTAGTGTTACCTTAATTACTACTTGCAGTTAAAGAGTGGGTAAGCGTTGGCTATGATTGCTGCTATCATTACTATCACTGGTGTTGCTGGCTCTTCCCAGTATCCAGTCCAGACCTGTAGGGGTGGGGAACCTGCAGCCTTGGGGCCACACGTGGCCTTCTGGATCCTTGAGTGCAGCCTTTTGACTGAATCCAAATTTTGCAGAACAAATGCTTTTATTAAAAGGGGTGCACCAGAGAAAGATGAAGCTTTTCTTGACTGCTTTAGTGCTTAAAAAAGAGGCCGGGCGCGGTGGCTCAAGCCTGTAATCCTAGCACTCTGGGAGGCCGAGGTGGGTGGATCGTTCTGAGCTCAGGAGTTCGAGACCAGCCTGAGCAAGAGCGAGACCCCATCTCTACCAAAAATAGAAAGAAAATTAATTGGACAGCTAAAAATATATAGAGAAAAAATTAGCCGGGCATGGTGGCACATGCCTGTA
>RJWJ010040087.1:0-14140 GCA_004363605.1 Indri indri | reverse complement strand
ATTGCATCCACATTCCAAGCAATAGAAAGGAGGAGAGGGAGGAGAAAAGAGCAATCTCTCCCTTTTAAAAATTTCCAGAAATACTTCAGAACCCTTCTGCTTACACCTCATTGATCAGAACTTGGACACACGGCCACACCTATTTGCAAGGCGAGCCGGGAAATGTATTAACCAGGCAGCTGCACGACAAGCTCAAAAACGGAGGTTCCAGCAGGAAGGGGAGAATGGAGAGTGGGAGACAATTAGCACTCTGCCACACGTCAAAATTATTTCCCTGGCTAGAACACTGCAGTTTAGGCCGACCAATCTGAATTCTGCCCCAGGAAGTTTCCATCTGAAGCTGGAGGGGAAGATTCTTTTTCCTCTGTGGATACTGAGCTGGAGAGAGTCTGAAGGGTTAGAAACTGTGCTCCCCGGTGTGTGGACAAAGCTTGTGTAGACAGCGAGAACAAAGCCAACGTGCAGAGAGACACAAAGGTGAAGCGACTGGGTGAAAGAGAACGACAGAGGCATCGATCAATTTGATCCCCAAGTCCGGATTCACCCCCCGCCCTCTTCTGGTCACGAGAGCCAATACATCCCCCTATTGACTTAGACTCTTTCAACTTCGTCTCCGTCACTTGCTGTGAAAGAGTCCTGGCTGCCAGTGTTCTCTTTCATTTCTGAGAGCAGGGACCACACGGTCACTCTTTTGGCAGAGAGAGTTTTTTCCTAGAATTCAAGGGCAAAGGGAATTTATTGCATTTCATATTGAAGGACATCGAATGACATAATTACACTTTTGCACGTCTGTGTAGCTCGTTACAATTTACAAATTTCTTTGAAATCCATTGGTTTATGTGGGTGTCACAATCTCGATGAGATGGAGATCTTATTTCCTCCATTGCGTAGATGAGGACGCTGAAGCTCAGTGAGATAATCAGGTTTGTCTACATGGTTGCTCAGAAGTGGCTCCACTCACTTCAGTAGTGCTCCACGCGCAAGCTCTACAAGGAGGAGGGCAGCGTGACTCTGTCAATAGCTGGGAGGACAACACATTTTGTGCAGTGGATGAGCTAAGAAAGCCTGGCCCAGGGACCTTAAGACCCCAGAGTGGGGATGACCATTAGACTGTCTCAGATATTGGTGGTTGGCATCAAGGCTGGGGCAGGTGCAGTTGGCAATTGATTCATGACTCATGCCTGGAAGTCTTTGCAACAAGATCCTTCAAACACGCTTATTGCATCTAGTTCAGCGCAGCTGGTTGAAGGGACAGCCGTCATTGTCGCACCCAGTCTGAGGGGAAGTGTCTCTGGAGTATGAGAATTTCAGAGGTCAGTCTGCATTCTCATCCAGAGAGAAGGGCAATTGCCTTCAGCTGGGGTTCCCGTGTCCCTCACAAAAGAATTGGATCATTTAGGAGCTTACGGTTCTGCCTCACGTAGCATAAAAGAGACAACTTTAGCTTGGAATAGGTTTATAGCAAGAGTCACTGATTCTGTCAGGGATCCCCCTTGCAAGCAAAAGAAACTGGGTCTTCAGCAAACATTTTTAAAAAGAACCTATTGGAAGGATAATTGGGTTTACAGAATCGATGCAAAGCTGGAAGAGCAGGTTTGGAAAATGAGCGGGAATCAAAGCAGTTGCAGAAGGTCATGAACAGCGGGTAGAACAGTCCCATATCGGTCTGGCCGGGAATGATCGTCCCACCCGCGGACTCGACGGCCACCTCCGTGGACCACTCCTAATGCACTTCGTCTCTCCCTCGCCTGCCCCCGTGGGCCAGACTCCCAGGCAGGGGCCTCAATTGGCCAAGTGCCGCGGCTGCCTGAGGGTGGCAAGCCGGGCTCCCCTCCCTTCACCTCTGCAGCTGGGGGGCACATGGAGCACCCCCCCAAACAGTGGTCCATTCTGCCTACCAACTGCGGCTTCATTCATTTAAAAAGTGATCCAGGCAGCTCCTGGGAGATATTGGTTAAGACCTGAAAGGAGAAAATGAAATGGCAGAAACCAGCGTGTTCCCACTTTTGCCTTAACCTCCTTCCAGCTCCCCAGGCCCGCGCCAGCGGGCCGACAGGCGCGGTGAGGCACCACGGGCACTCCCTTGCCCACACTGCCGCCATGCTTACTTTTCGGGAATGTGCACATCTGCTCCCGTTCCGGCCTTCACACAGGGAACAAATGCTTTCCCTGGTACTCGAGACATTCACAGTCGTACAAACCATCTTTCCCCCACCCCACACCTCAGCGCCCCCGACCTGTGCTCCTACCACTGGGCTGTTTAGATTCTTCAGATGCACTCCCTGCATTTGGTTCTCATCTTCCCTCTCCCCTTCCACCTGGGAAACGTCTGCGTCACCCTCTCCTTCAACTTCCGGGTTCTTTATTTGGACTCATTTCTGTGCTGGCTGGAATACACTGCGGTAGGCAGAGCGATGCCCTCCAAAAGGTGTCCGTGTTCTAATCCCTGGAACCTGGGAATATGTTACCTTGCATGGCAAAAGGGATTTTGCAGCTGTGATTAAGGTTAAGGACATTAAGATAGGAAGATTATCCTGGATTATCCAGGCAGGTTCAACCTAATTATATAAATCTTTAAAAGCAGGGGACCTCCTGTTGGTGACCAGAGAAAGCGAGAGGGCAGCATGAGAAAGATTAGCCTCGCCACTGTCAGCGGTGAGGATGGAGGAAGGGCCGTGAGTTATGGGATGCAGGCAGCCTGGAGAAGCCAGAAAAGGCGAGGAAACGGCCTCTCCCCTGGAGCCTCCAGAAGGAATGCAGCCCTGCTGACATCCTCACAGTCACCCAGCAAGACCCTAGCCGGACTTCTGACCTATACAACTGCAAGATGGTAAATCTGTGTTGTTTTAAGCCACTAAGTTTGTGGCAATTTGTCACCATAGCAATAGAAAAACTAATATTCAAGTAATTATTTTATAGCAAGGCTATGGAGAGCCACACTCTCTGAGGCTTTGCATATCTGAAAATGTCTGTTGCTGTGACCCATGAACAATAATTTGGCTGACTTTAGAACTGTTGGGTAATAATCTATTAAACTAAAATCTGCAGATGCCATTTCATCGTTATGCAGAAAAGAGCTAACGTAGCAAGCCTGAGACTGTATCCTCAGAAAGTCTTGCTGGCAAGGTTGGCCCTTGGCCAGAGTCTGGGAACTTGGATTTTGGGAGGGTTCCTGCCATTCCCAGAACTGATGAGAGAGGCTCACTGTGCCTGAACCATACAATGTGGTTTATGCCGAACACCTGCTTTCCTCCTGGGAGTCTGGGATTTTGGTGTGCGCTAGGCAGAGGGAGCCTTCGTGACCAGCCCTCCATAAAAACTTCAGGCACTGAGTCTCCACTGAACTGTCCTGGTAGACAGCAATCCGCACGTTTCATCCTTGTTTGCTGTTGGAATTAAGCATGTCCTGAGCGACTCCAGGGGAAAGGGCTCTTGGAAGCTTGTGCTTGGTTTCCTCTGAACTTCGTGCCATGCACCTGTTTACCTTTCGCTGATTTTGCTTTGTGTCCTTTCACTGTAATTAATCACAGCCACGAGTACGACTCTAGGCAGAGTCCTGAGAGTCCTCCTAGCAAATCACCAAACCTGGTGGTTGCCTTGGGACCCCCAACACAGTTGTCTAGTAGCACTTAGTGTTGTGGGAGAGAAATTTGATGCTTAGCCGTCCACCCACCCCCTTATAGAAATTCTTTTTTTTTCCTTGTCTGGATATTTCTAAGAATTTTTCTTTATCTTTGAAATTAAAAGAAAATCACCAAAGTAGGTATAGATCTGTATCTCTTTTCATTAATTTTACCTGGTAGCCAATGAACATTTTTTTAATCTAAAGATGCAACTCTTCAGCTCAGGGAATAGTTTATCTAGTATAGCAGGTCTCACTGTCAAAATTAAACTTCCTTTTTCCCTCTAATCTAAGAGAGAGGTAGCACAAGTCACCTTTATCACCCTAGGAAGGAAGGGAAATCCTTTGTGCAAAAAGCCCCTTCCCAAGACCACTGAGACAATTACAGTGTATCATCGGTGAGTGGGTACCAGGCCCTTCTGTCTGAGGGCAGGGAGGTCGCCGGGATTTGGACACCCCCAGGATCCCCTCCTGATCCCGGGTTGCAGCTGCTGGTTGTCGGTGCAGGTGACCACAGAAAGGACAGGAGTGGAAAAGCATGTGTGTGCTGAGCTGGGCGCAGGCTGGCACAGAGGACTCAGCTCATCCTGTGTCTCAGGGCACTCATCACGACAGCTGGTCCCCAGCTACTGCAGTGGCCTGCAGTGTTGCATACACATGTGGGTCAGGGCACGGCCATTCCTATTCTCCAAAGATAGCACTTGATAATCCCTGTGCCTGCTGTGAGAATCAGGTATCGCCTGTGTTTCTGAGATGACACAGCAGAGCCAGCTGCTACAGGGTCAGTGCTGCCCTGACCCCACTGGCCATAGCCAGGGATCGCAACACATCCCTGGGCATTATGTGAATTAGGGACCAGGATTTGGGCTTTTCATGCTGGTGACGGACTGGCTCACACTAGGGCAGCTTCCGTTGGGGAAAAAGAGGACTCTGGAAATTCCTGTACATGATTATTTCTTTAATTATTCTTTTTCTGTTTTTGTTGTCTATTGTTGAATAACAGACTACCCCCAAAATTCAGTGGCTTAAAACAACAATTGTTGGATTTATTATTGACTACAATTCTGTGGGTTGGCAATCTAAAGCATTCTTCTGCTGTACATTTTAATTTCTAAACCTAAGTATCTTCTTTAAAATTGTTTTAATCACACATTTATGCAGCTGCAATCATCTGATGGCTTGACTGGGGCTGGAAGGTCCAAGATGGCCTCACTCACAAGGCTGGCAGTTGGTGCTGCCTGTCGGCTGGGTGTCTTGGTTGCTTCCAAGTGACCTCTCATCTTCCAGTAGGTTACACTGAGCTTCCTCCCAACATGGTGGTCTCAGGGCTCCAAGAGCGAAAGTGGAAGCTATAAGAACACTTAAGGCCTGGCTCAGCAGTCGCAGAATGCCGCTTCCACTGCATTCGATTAGTCAAAGCCAATCACATGCCAGCCCCAATTCAAGGACGGGGAAGATAGGACTGTAAAAGTCACATTGCAGAGGGGCATGGATGCAGGGAAGCAGGGCTCACTGGGGGCCATTTTTAATAACTATCATGCTCTCCTTCCAGAATTTCTATTATCTGTAGGGGTATAATAGACCTCAATCTTTTTTTCACAATTCTGATCTTTTTACCTACTGTATCATAATCTCTTTTTATTTGTAATCTGTAGGTTCTAGAGGAATGTATCAAGCACATATCATAATTTGTTAAATTGATTTTCTACAGTGTCCAATCTGACTTTCACTGACTGTTAACGTTTTTTATTCATCAATTATGCTTCTAATTTGAGTACAAGCTTGTGTAATTTCAGACCAATTCTTTTCATAGGTGTAATGTCTTCCTGAAGGTAACTGAGAATGGAAATAAGAGTTTTATCAAAGTTTCCTCCAATTTGTTGCCATAAGTTTAATTCAAGAGAGACATTTTCTCTTAATTCTTCATATAGAGTCTCTTTCTTTTAAACCATTGAATCTTTTTTTAATATCTGATGATTTTTCTCTATTTGCTGATCCTAACAAATGGGCAAGACCAGTTTTGTTCAGAATTGGGAGCTGAAATGGGTTTGATCAGAAATTGTGTGACTACTTGGTTAAATCTTTCAGTTCCAGATAAGCTAAGAAGGAATTAGATGGGAGTTGCTGTGTTTTCACCTTTCCAGGATAAAGTTTCTATGGGGTTGGAGAGAAACAGTCAAAAGCAACCACAAGACAAAAAAAAAAAAATCTTTTCTGGTTGTTGTGGCAGGCTGAAGCTAATGCAGCCTTCTCTAACTTGCATGACTGCCTTCACTGGAAGCTAGTTGGGGTGGGGTGGGCACCATCTTTGTTTGTGAACCACCTTGTCACCGTGTAGGTGACAATGGCCCACTCAAAGTTCCAGCACCAGTCAAAAAGCAGAATGAGACAAGCAAGCACTTCACATAACTGAAAATCTGATAGAGATCATAAAGTAAATATTTTATAATGATGAAAAACATTTGTAAAGGATACTGAAGACAAGTAAAACAAAACAATATGAGTGAGAAATAAGCAGATACAGAAAAGAATCAAGTAGAACTTGTAGAAATTGAAATATAATCATTGAAATTAAAAGTCCGTGGATTGGGGCCAGGCATGGTGGCTCACGCCTGTAATCCCAGTACTTTGGGAGGCTGAGGTGGGAGGCTCCCTTGAGGCTAGGTGTTCAAGACCAGCCTGGGCAGCAGAGCAAGACCCTGTCTCTATGACAAATAACAAAAAATTAGCTGGGCATGATGGCACATACTTGTAGCCCTAGCTATTCAGGAGGCTGAGGCAGGAGGATCACTTGAGCCCAGGAGTTTGAAGTTGCAGTGAGCTATGACTGAGCCACTGCACTCTAGCTTGGGCAACAGAGTGATGCCTCATCTCTAAAAAAATAAAAATTAAAAATATAAAATAATAAAAAAGAGTAGATGGACAATTAGACACAGCTGAAGAAAAGTAGTGAAATCGAAGATAGATTCAGGCTACTACCCAGAATGCAATACTGTGAATTAAAGAGACTGAAAATAAGAAACTGAAATGAGAAGATAAAACCAGTTGCTCGCTCTGTAGAAGATACAGTGAGGAGGTCCAACTTACATTTAACAGGTATTTCACGAGGTCAGAACTGAAAGGAGTTAGGAGAGGCACTATTGGAAGGGAGAATGGCTGAGAATATTTGATAATTGGTGAAAGACATGGAATCTCAAAATAATGACTAAAGATGTTCCCGAATTGATGAAAAATAAGAATTTTCAGATTCAGTAAGCACAACAAGTACCAGACAGAATTTTTTAAAATCCCAAACATATCAGAGTGAAACTACAGAAAACCAAGACAAAGAAAAAGTCCATAAAGCACAGCAGCCAGAGAGACTTATTAGAAGTGACAGAGGATGACAGACTTCTCAACAGCAATAACAGAAACCATGACAATGAAAAATAATTATCACCCTAGAATTTTTATTAAAAGTTTAGCTGTTGCTAGTTTTATTTTTCCCCCAGCTTTATTAAGGTATAACTGACAAATAAAAATTGTGTATATTTATGGTATACAAGGTGACGTTTTGATATGTTTACCTTGTGAAATGAATAAATGAAGCTAATTAACATATCCATCATCTCACATACTGATCATTTTACATGGTGAGAACATTTAAAATCTATTCTCTTAGAGATTTTTCAAGTGTAAAATACATTATTATCAACTGTAGTTACTCTGCTATAGAACTTATTCATCCTAACTGAAGTTTTTCCCATTCCCCCACACCCACCCCCAGCCACTGGCAACTGCCATTCTACTCTCTACTTCTATGAGTTCAGCTTTTTTTAGATTCCACGTATAAGAGATCATGCAGTATTTGTCTTTCTGTTCCTGGCTTATTTCACTTAACATAAAGTCCTCCAGGTTCATCCATGTCATCACAAATGATAGGATTTCTTTCTTTTTTAAGGCTGAATAATATTCCATTGTGTATATATACCACATCTTCTTCATCCATTCATCCATTGATGGACACTTAGCTTGATTCTAAGTGTTGGACCACTTAGGCCCATTCATTGGCTGTTGTGAATAATGCCTCAATGAACATGGAAGTGCAAATACCTCTTCGAAATACTGATGTCATTTCCTTCGGATATATACCCAGTGGTGGGATTGCTGGATCATGTGGTAGTTCTATTGTTAATTTTTGGGGAAACTCCATACTGGTTTTCATAATGGCTGTACCAATTTACATTCCCACTAACAGCATACAAGAGTTCCCTTTTTTCCATATCCATGCCAACACTTTTTATCTTTTGTCTTTTTGACAATACTCATCCTAACAGGCGTGAGGTGATATCTCACTATGGTTTTAATTTGCATTTCCCTGGTCATTAGTGATGTCGAGCATTTTTTCATATACCTGTTAGCCATTTATATGTCTTCTTTTGAGAAATATCTATTCGGGTCCTTCACCCATTTTTTAATTGCATTATTTGTTTTCTTGCTACTGAGTTGTTTGAGTTCTTTATATATATGTATATTTGGATATTAACCCTTTATCAGATGTATGCTTTGCAAACATTTTCTCCTATTACATAGGTTGTCTCTTCACTTTGTCAATTGCTTCCTGTGCTATGCGGAAGCTTTTTAGTTTGATCCAATTCCACTTGTCTATTTTTGCTTTTATTGCCTGTGTGTCAGGGCTCATATCCAAAAAATAATTGCCTAGATTAATGTTAAGAGGCTTTTCCCCTATATTTTTTCTAGTTGTTTTACGGCTTCAGGGCTTGCATTTAAGTCTTAATCCATTTTGAGTTGATTTTTGTATGTGGTGTGAGGTAAGGGTTCAATTTCAATCTTCTGCATATGTATATATAGTTTTCCCATCATCATTTATTGAAGAGACTGTCCTTTCCCCATTGTGTGTTTTTGACAACTTCGTAAAAGATTAATTGACCATAAATATGTGGATTTATTTCTGGGTTCTCTATTCTGTTTCATTGGTCTATATGTCTGTTTTTATGCCAGTATGATGCTGTTTTGACTACTATAGCTTTGTAGTGTATTTTGAAATCAGATAGTATAATGCCTCCAGTTTAGTTCTTTTTGCTTCAGATAGCTTTGGCTATTTGGAATCTTTTGTGGTTCCATGTGAATTTTAGGATTGTTTTTTCTATTTCTGTGAAAAATGTCATTGGAATTTTAATAGGAATTACACTGAATATGTAGATAATTTGGGGTAGTAGGAATTCCCCTACTATTATTGTATTGCTGTCTATTTCTCCCTTCAATTCTGTTAATATTTGCTTTACATATTTAGGTGATCAGATATTTCAGTATGTATATATTTATAACTTATATCCTCTTGATAAATTGACTCCTTTATTATTACATAATGATCCTTTTGTCTCTTGTGACAGTTTTTGACCTAGTCTACTTTGTCTGATGTAAGTATAGCCATTCTTGTTCTCTTTTGGTTACCATTTGCATGGAGTATCTTTTTTCATCCTTCACTTTCAGCCTATGTGTGCCCTTAAAACTAAAGTGAATCTCCTGTAGGCAGCATATAGTTTAATCTTGTTTTCTTATCCATTCAACCACTCTGTCTTTTGATTGGAGAATTTAATCCACTTACATTCATAGTAATTATTGATATCTGAGGACAAACTACAGGTTGAGTATCCCTTATTCAAAATGCTTGGGATCAAAAGTGTTTTGAATTTCAGATTTTTTCAGATTTCTAGATATTTGCATTATGCTTACTGGCTGAACATCCCTACTTCAAAAATCCAAATGTTAAAATATCCCAATGATCATTTCCTTTGAATGTCATTTTGGCATTCAAAAAGTTTTCTGTTTTGGAGCATTTGGGATTTTGGATTTTTGGATTAGGGATACTCAACCTGTACTGATATTTTTTGGTAGCAGTATAGTTTGATTAATTTCTCTTTTTCTTTTGTGTATCTACTAGTGCTTTTCTTGTTGGTTACCATGAGGCTTACATAAAACATCTTATAGTTATAATAGTTTATTTTAAGTTGAAAACAGCATAACTTTGGCCATACACAAAAACTCTGCACTTTAACTTCTCCTCCCTACCCCCACATATTATGTTATTGATGTCACAATTTACATCTTTTATATATTGTGTATTCATTAACAAATTATTATAGCTATAGTTATTTTTAACACTTTTGTCTTATAACGTTTAAGAGTTAAAAGTTAGAGTTAAAAGTTATTTATGCACCTCCATTACAGTATTAGAGTATTCTGAATTTGACTATATTCTTGTCTTTACAGTGAGTTTTATACTTTCATATATTTTCATGTTGTTAGTTAGCATCCTTTTATTTCAACTGGAAGAATTCCCTTTAAAACTTCTTGTGAGGCAGGTCTAGCGGTAATGAACTCCCATGGTTTTTGTTTGTCTGGGATAACCCTAGATTTCTATAACCTACCCATCCACTAAAAACAAAAACAAAACCCCCAAACTAATTAGACTATAAGAGAGGTTGAAAAAAATCATTTTCAGACAAATACTAAGAAAGTTTACCACAAACAGACCCTTTCTGAAAGAATTATGCTAGGACATATTTTAGGTAAAATAAATTCAAATCCAGAAAAGAGGAGTAGAATGTAAGAAGCTATGTCAGGAAAGAAATAGTAAGTATGTTGTTAAATCTAAACATGCACTGAGTGTATAAAAGACTAATTATTATCTGGGGGATGTGAAAATAAGATGCCTTTTATTTAAGTGCCTAAAATACCAGACAATAATAAGACAGGGGCAGTATGATAAATCCAAGGTGTTTTAACATCCTTACATTATTTGGAAAGAAGGTATAGACAATGATTAACTTGATGCTATCCAATATGCATATTAAAAAGAATCAAGGGTAACCAATAAAAATAGAAATAGTATGTGTTATCGCTTAATGAGTAGAGTAGAAACATGTAATAAGAGATGATTCAATCACATTGACAGAAGGCAAAAGTAAAGCATGATCAATATAAAGCATTAAGACAATAAAAATAAACGCAAGTATACTGGTCGTAACAATATATATACCACAGTCTCTGGTGAAAGAATAGAAATTCTCAGATAAAAATTCCTATAAAAAGTCCTATCCTCTGTATTCTAAGCAAATATTGACCAAAAGAAAGATGGTGTAGCTATTTAAACAAGATCGAAGTTAGTGCCAAAAGCATTATTAGGAATAATGGTGGTCATTACATAATGATAAATGGAACAATTGATAGGACATATATTAAGTCTCAAATTATACAAAAACACTAAGGCAGGGACAAGTTGGGTGAATCGAAGGGACAGAAAGATGGCCAGTGCGGCCCTAAACTGCCCCATCCAGGGCATCTTCTCACTCTGTACCTGCCTCAGTGTCATCTGTCCATGCCTTGACCTCAGTAATCACCTACAAGCCAAGGACTCCCCAGAGCTCTTCCCAGACTTCAGATGTGTATGACTACCTGTCTGCTACCCATTTCCATCAGGGCCTCCAGGTACCCCCCACCAGCATGTCCAAGCCAAGCTCTGCACCCCCACCTCCTCCACACACTGACGCTTCTTCCTGTGTCCCCACCTGTGTGAGGCTCTCATAATCAACTCATCGCCCAAGCTAGGAAACCAGGCATCTTCACAAGGACCATCGTCCAGTGTTCACAGGTCTCTGCATG
The DNA here is from genome assembly GCA_004363605.1 of Indri indri. Lineage (NCBI taxonomy): Eukaryota > Metazoa > Chordata > Mammalia > Primates > Indriidae > Indri > Indri indri. The sequence goes on along the minus strand of RJWJ010040087.1, from coordinate 2,853 downwards.
GCAAATCGACATGGCAAGCCACACGGCATTTGGGAAAAGGCTCGAAGGATTGGAATTAACAAGAGGAGTTAGGTCATATTCTTTTACATTTTTATAATTACAAATAATTCAAACAAAAAGAATAATATTTATGTTTTAGATTTTTGTACATTGTGATTATACTTTATGTACTGCCCAGTTTCCTGCTTTTTCCTACCTAATATATTTTGATGTCTTTTCATATCAATTTTTTTGACACGTATATAATATTACATCTAATGACTATACCTTAACTCATTTCACAAATCTCTCGATGGATATATAAGATGTTTGAAATTTCCTACTTATACAAACAGCTACAGTGAACAACCTTGGACGTGTATCTTTGTGCAGTTGAATGAAGAAACCTACAGAATAAATTACTAGAAGGAAATGTCTGGGTCAATAGAGATTCACATTTTAATCTGTGATAGATTCTGCCAAACTGCCTTTAAAACTTTCTCCCAATTTACCCCCTTCCCACCTGGGTATATATTTCCCTACCATCTCACCAGCATTAAGCTTCATCAATGTTTAAAAGAGTTTTACCCATCTGATGGGCAAAAATATATTTTTGTCATTTTAATCTGTTTTTCCTCATTACTTTGAGCACTGTGTCTTTGTTTTTAAGTGAATTTCTAGTTCAAGTCTTCCTCACATTTACTATTGGGTTGGTTTCCTTTTTTATTGAGTTGTAGAAAGTTCTTTATACATGAACACTATTAACATTTAGTATGTAATAAATGTTGAAAATGTTTTTCCTCAATTTGTTCTTTGTACTTTAACTTTATTTATAATGTCTTTTGCCTCATAGACATTTCAAATATTTATGTAGTTAAACCTTTTCATTCATTATTTCCAGCCTTATTTTCATTTTACCAGCTTGTTTTTTAATGCCCTGTTAATGATTTTACTCTCTAGTTAATCATGAGTTACTTGAGGGCTTGGGCTACATCGTTTTCATATCTGTAGATTCTTCTCAAGAAATCACTCACCCTAGAGCCTTGGCTATACGTGCTCCATAAATAAGCACATTTTTAAATTTTATTGAATTGACAGAGTTCAGTGTGTCATAAAATAAGCAAACGTAGAAAATTTAATTCCAAGATTGAGGTTGAGGGAAAAGCTCCAAGGTGCTTTGGCCTACAAACCAAACTGCACAGTGAGTTGGAAAGTGTAATTTCAATTGCTATACAGAGTAAGATCAGGGTTAAGTTCAGCCGGTAACAGAAAATTATTAAAAAGATCACAAGAAATATGTTCTATATTTGTTTCACTTTCAAAGCTATTTTTGTCACTGAATTATCTGCTTTCAGAATCAGAGTTTAATGTGGAAGAGTCACAGTTTAATATAAAAATAGTCACGGTTTAATATAAAAAGTCAGAATTTAATATAAAAATAACAAACTGGGGAGTTCAGACGGTAATCTGGATTTCATGCAAACCGTGTGCCCGGCGAGTCAAGCCGCTTTAACTGCCCGGTGTCCGCCCTTAGCTGGCAGCGGTGAGCACTAACTGTGGGACACAAGGGAAGAGGGGACGAGGCAGGAGCTGAAGCGTGAGAAGGACACACCTCCAGCTGTATAAAGTGCTGCCGTTGTTTACGTTCTTGATGCTGCTCCTCAAAGCCCGGGGAAGCCCGTGACGCTGGGGAAATCCCTGGGCCTCATTTTGGCTGTTTTGGAAACAAAAGGGGAAGGAGGGTCACTGGGGGATCTCAGCAGTTCCTTCCAAAACTCAGGTCCGGGAGCCCACGAGTCTCCCCGTAAAATGATTTCCAGGGCCCTGCCTCCGTGGGCTTCCCCTGTGAGCCAATCTGAGGTGTGAAGGCAAATCCATCACAGTTGTTACCAGCTGTCCTGTGAGGCTGCTCTGGGGGCCCCGAAGGGCGTCAACACCGATGTCTGTAAGAGTTAAATTAAATTCCAGGGTCTGGTGTGAAGCTGGGACAGGCCTTGGTGCTTATCTGTCTGCTGCTGGGTTCCTCTGGGGCCTGTCACTTCAGCTGAGATAGCACGAGAGAAAGGGGATGGAGTGGAAGGGGCAGTCTTCCCTCTTTTATTTATGTAGGTTCATAATCCTTTTATGATATAAATCATGCTCCGGTCACTTCCTGAAAAGACTCATGATGATGCCTTAATCCACTTGAATAGCGGGTATCTATGCCTGCTCTGCGCCAGACCCAGCGCTGGGAGCTGGAGGAGACAGAAGCACGAGGGAAAACCTAATACGTGTCTTATGTGGTATCATAGAGGCCCTGGGTGTGCAAGGGCCATGGGGACACATGGCAGGACTAAGCAATTATGATAGTCCAGAGGTGGGCGTGGTGGGGAGGAAAGGGGGACAGGGAAGGACGATTTCTTGAGTGTCTTCTCGGAAGCAACTCGTCATCATGATTAAGAGCACAGGCTTTGGAGTTGGATAAGACTGGGTTCAACCTCTTTAAACCTCAGCCTTCTCATCTGGAAAATGGAATAATAATAGAACTTCTGTTGTTGGGTTCTCGGGTGGATTAAATGAACAAGCGTGCAATACGTGGCCACTGTCTTTATTATTATTCTGTATATCAGTCACTAAGATGAGCTTTCCCATCAAAGCTTGCATCGTATTCATTTTACAGATGAGGAAACAAAAGCTATAATTTGCCCAAGGCTACACAGCTTAGAAACGACAGAAGCAAAATTCTAATCAACTTGAAAGCCCGTTTTCATTCCACTGTTGTGCTGTAACGCCTCTGAAGGGAGGTGGCCCAGAAGTCCTGATATTGGAGTTGGGCGTTAAAGAATGAATAGAAGTCCCTTCGTAAAAGTTAGAGAGAAGGAAATGCCAGGCAAA
>RJWJ010040086.1:0-14146 GCA_004363605.1 Indri indri | reverse complement strand
GCTGGTCTCGAACTCCTGAGCTCAGAACAATCCGCCCGCCTCGGCCTCCCAGAGTGCTAGGATTACAGGCGTGAGCCACCGCGCCTGGCCTACTTGGCAAATTTTTTAAAGAATATTTTTAGAGACAGAGTCTTGCTCTGTCACCCAGGCGGGAGTGCAGTGGCATCACAGATCACAGCAACCTCGAACTCCTAGGCTCAAGTGATCCTCCCACCTTAGTCTCCTGAGTAGCTGAGACTACAGATGCATGCCACCACACCTGGCTAATTTTTCTTATTTTTTGTAGAGATGGGTTTTGATTCTAGTTAGTATATTGGTGAGGAAAAGAGAGAGAGAGAGGGATGAGGTCTCGCTGTGTCGCCAGGCTGGTCTCGAACTCCTGGCCTCAAGCAATCCTGCCTCAGCCTCCCAAAGTGCTGGGATTATAGGCATGAGCCACTGCGCCCTGCCAGAACTAGCACTATTGAAGCATGCATGCCCTCTGCTCAGGCTCAAGGCAGGCATCCCACTTGCCCTGTCCCTCACCCCATTCCTCCAGCCTGGAACACCCTCCCGTTTTTCCCAGACAGCCTCCACCCAGCCCTGCAGGAAGCCCTGCCTGACTGTGCATTCTCTCACTCTCACCTTCATCTATTCCCAGGGACTGGAGAGCTGCTCGTGGCAAGGCCTGCACTGGAGACAGGAAGCCAGGTACCCGGATAAGCCTCTGACCCAGAGCCCCAGAGCCCACAGTCTTGTACAAGAGCCAGACACACTCACTCGCTCCAGCTCTTTAGGCAGACACTTGCATGGAGGTGAGGGCAAAGCCTGATCCTCTGGGAGGCTGAAGAATCCAAGTCAGCTCTCAGCAACCACCCCTAGGTGCCTCTGAGCTTCCCAGCTGGCCCTCAGACCTCTTGGCCTAGGTGATCAGGCCATACCACACGCTCACAGGGAGACAGGCTGTCTATCCTTAATAATGACTTAAATAATGATTCCATTCCAGTGGTTGTGTGTGCTGGGAAGAAAAAGAACACGATGCTCTGACAAGGTGTAACAGGGGACCTCACCCGGCCTGGGGACATGGGGAGCTTTCTGTAAAGACCTGAGGGAGGTGTCTTATCCAGATGAAGTGTGGGGAGGGGTGCATTCTGGGTGGTGAGACACTGAAGCCGAGGGGTCAGACCACACAGGGCCACAGCCCCAGGAAGTTTCCCAGTCTTTAGTGCTGCAGAAAGACATTAAAAGGCTCTGAGCAGGGGCCAAGTTGCCTTTTTAAACAGTCACTCTGGTTGCTATGGACAGGATGGACGAGTTGGTGCTGGGCCCAAGGGAAAGGGGCGACCTCTCAGGGAGGCTGTGGCAGTGGTCTGGGGAGATGGCGGGGCAGGAGGAGTGGCAGTGGAGAGATGTGCTGGCTTCCAAGTGTGGCCTGGGTGTAGGATTAGCGCACTTGGTGCTGGGACGATGTGGGGGTAGAGGAAAGAGGGGATTCGAGGACACACCTGGGCCTGGGCTAAGCCGTGGTGCACACAGTAGGTGCCATTTTCTGAGATGAGGGAGGTTGGGGGAGGATAGATTTTGAAGAAAAGGGGTTTCCTAGCCAGCCTGGACTTGCTGGAGGCAGCAGGCACTGGGGCCTAAATACTGCCCAAGTAGCCCCTGCATTGCAGGGAGGGGCTGTGGTACAAGGAGGTGCTTCCTGCTACTGAGAAATCCACGAAGGACAAGGGGCCCCTGCTGGCAGGTGGGAGGGGCCGGAGCTCAGCATCCGCACAGGTGCCCTACTCCCAGCAGAGTACTGGCTCTGAAACCAGCTGCCGACTCGCACCCCAGCCCTGCCAGAGGGTGACGAGCCACAGGACAGGCCAGGACAGTGTCTTGCCTCTCCAGCTTCTGGGTCAAGGGCCATGGACAGTTCATCTAATCACTGTCTTCAGGTGTCCACAGGCTCCAGAAGATGGATGAAAAGCATTCCATGTGAGCCGCTGGGGAACAGGGGAAGTATGGGAGCCAGGCATCTGCTTGAGACAAGGATGTCTTTGCTGTCGTTACTGCTAATGATATTATTCCTAATAATAATGGTTAATGTTGCTTGAGAACTTTACTGATGCCTTGCCTTGGACCAAGCACTGTACTCATGACCCCTTTAAAGTCTTTACAACAACTCAGACTGCTTGGGGACAGTGTCCCCATTTTACAGCTGAAGCAACTGGGGCTCGGAGGGGTAAAGTGACTTGCCTGAAAGGGCTGGGCCTCTGTATCAAGATGTAATGGGCTCCCTGTCACCAGAGTGGTTAGGACAGATCTCAGTACAAGTCTTCAGGTTTTCTTCTCTTATACTTTAGGACTTATTTTCTCCTAAACATCAGTGTATTTTAAATTTTCTTTGTGATTCTTTTTCTTTTCTCCATTCAATCACTCAGTCCTTCATTTACCAGTGAGCATCCACAGTGGGCCAGTCCCCAGGCTGGCCACACTAGGGGTACCACAGTGACTAAGGTGGCCTGGAGAGGAGGCTGTTGGGCAGAGAGCAATCAGAGCTGAGATGGGGGAGCCCAGAGGGCTTATCTAAGCCAGCCTGGAGGGTGCTCAGGGAAGCCTTCCTGGAGGAGGTGATATCCAGGAACCCCGAGGGGGTGAGAGGAGTCAGCCAGGTGGTGGGAATTGGACAGGAAAGCATGATTCAGACAGAGGGGCAGATAGGCAAGGATTCAGAGACCAAGTGCCTGGTGCGTGAGCTGCTGCTCATAGCTGCTGGTGGTAGGAGTAGAGAGTATGGGAGGGGGCTGGGGAGGGAGAGGGAAGGGTGGGGGTTGTGGTTGGAGGTGGCTTTTCTCCCACAGGCCACAGGGAGTCCTGAGGCATTGTTGGCCAGTGTGACGTGGTCAGATAGAGTTTGGCCCAGATCTCTGGAGCTGAAGTTGATCAGATCGGAGCAGGCAGGCCTGTGGCCCAGCTGGAACCTGCTGCAAGGATCTAGGCGGGCGATGACAGTGGCCTGGTGTGGCCCAATACTCCCCACCACACTGTAGCTGTAACTCTCTTTCTGTTGTCTGTGCCCATGTTTGAGGGTTCGCCCTGGGAGGGAAGGATGGTAGGTGCATTCTTATTCACAACTGTGTCCTCTCAGCCTTTAGCAGGGGCCTGGCACACAGGCTCTGAGGAGGGACTTGTGAGATGATGGACTCAGCAGTTGGGGCATAGGGAAGAGTAGGTGACAGGGAGGCTGGCAAAGCTGCCCAGAATCAGGTCCTGAAAGGCTTTGTCACCTGGGACTGGGGAACAGACTTCTCCCCATGTTCTGCAGTGGACTTTCAGCCTAGGAGTCAGCAGGCAAATTAGGGTTTTAGGGAGTTTCTCCAGCAGCAGCCCATGGCTCTGGCTAGCAGGACCCCTCTCTCCTGTCCCAGGAGCTGCGAGGATGGCACACCTGCTGGGCAGCCAGGCCTGCATGGACAGCCTGCGCAGGGACCTCACTGACCTGCAAGGCGCCATCGTGGATGTGTTCTCTCGTGCCGGGCCCGTGCGCTTCCCCTCCTGGAAGTTCCCTGACCGCGTGGCCTGTGACCTCGACATGGTGGCCCTGCTGGAGCACTATGACCACGTGCCAGGTGACCCCGAGTTCACGCAGCTGTCCCACGCCGTGCTGCTGGAGCTAGTCATTGACAGGTGAGGGCCTTGACCATCCTGGTCATCTCAGGATGCTGGCACCCGCCCCTTAAACCAGTAGCAGCTGCAGAAGCCCACCCCCTCCTCCAGGGGTGGTGATGACATTGGGAACAACATTCACCATTGGCTGAGGACCTGGCAGGGACCAGACCAGCTCAGGAACCTCAAAGCGATCTCACCTTTGGTTGTGTTGTGTGCTAGGCGATGCTTTCCCATCTACCTCAGGGAGCTGCTGGCCTGTTGGTCTCTGTGGTGCCACAGCTCTGGCTGCTGCCTCCCAGCCACTTCCAGTTGCTCCCTCGGGGTGTCTGTGTGTCGGAGACGCCATAGCTGCTGCTCCGAGTTTCCATCCCAGGCTCTTTTCCCTGGCGTCCTGCGGGCGGTGCTGTTCCCTCTGCCTATCACAAGGCCAGACATGGACATGTTTTTCCAAATCCTGGCCCTGCTGGAAAGAGGCTAGTGGATGCCCCTGCAGCCCCACCACTTCCATGCTATCATTAAGGTTAATGTGGTCATCGGCCTTCTACTTCCTGGGGATCGCAGCCCAGGCGCCCCGTGCTCAAAAACCTTACACACTAATAAAGCCATCGGGGCCAGGCAGGCAGCAGAGATGTGAGAGGGACCCTGGCAGTTGCAGGATGACCTGCCTGGGGACAGAAAAGCCAGGGTTACCACCCTGAGGCCTAGAGGAGCCCTCGGTATGAAAGCACCATTTGTAACCTATGAGGGACTGGACGTGTGTGAGCACAGAACACACCTTCCTTCCTCTGCGGCTTTGCACCACGCACTGTGCTGTCCCTCTGCTAGGAATGCCCTGACCCCCAGTCCTGGTCTGGCCGAGCCCCACTCCACCATCAAGGCCCAGCTTACTGCCCTGTTCTCTGTGAAGCTGTCGCTGACATGCCCCTGCCCTGCCTGACCCCTCTGCCCACCTCTGGCTGAGTCAGAGCCTCGGCACTCCTGTGTGTATAAGTAACTGCTGGCAGAGGCTGCTGGGTCTGAGACCCAGACCAGCCTGGGAAGCTGGAGGTCAGGGCCATGGCCTCCAGCCCACGGTGCAGCCTTTAGAGGAGCTCAGTTCACGGATGGGGTCGTGGCTAAGGACACAGGCGGCACAGCAGTCTCCCCCAACAAGGGTGGAGCTGTCTGGGCAGACAGATGGCTCTGTTGAGGCCATGCTCTGTCCTATTTCCGGATGCCTTCCCATTCCCTAGTGCCAGTTGTCCCCATTCACAGAGGAGGACACCTTGGCCAGAGACGGGCAGGGCCTGGAGGTGGTTGGCACCTCCTCCCCGAGGCCCTCTCTGCCCAAGACCCCACTTATCTTTCTAACACCCTTTTCCCTTAAAATTAGCACCTGACTCTAATTTTGAACTTGGGGGTTAGGATAGAGACCTCGCTGTACTTTACCTCATGTCTCCATTGCCACAGAAGCGGCTCGCCCTGTAGGAGAAGCCCCTGCCTAGGATCAGGAGACTGCACACGCACCCCTCCCTGCCCTACTCGCCCTGTGGCTGTGGGCAGGCTCCTCCCGTCTCGAGGTCTCAGCTCTGTCACCTGGAAAGGCTCTGGGCTACTTGACATAGGCAGCTATTCACCCAGAACTTTCCAAGGATTCAGGATACAACTGAAGCAAGGCCAGGCCTGGCTTCCTAGAGCTTTCCAGTCCAGTGGGGAAACAACCAGGCAGAAGTGCTGCCACCCAGGAGGACCACAAGAGGCCCTCTGAACTGATCTTGGGACCAGGGAGAACTTCCTGGAGGAAGTGACCCCTGAGTTGGGTTTGAGGCTAGCCCAACAGCATGTGCTGAGACTCTCCAGGGCCCTGGTGCCTGGCCCAGTTTCCCAGAGCCAGAAGCTGCCAGTTGTGTGGTGTGAGGGAGCATGTTGGCACCAGCTGAGGTCCCAGCAACCCTGGCATCTCTGCCTATAGGCTCCTGCTGCTACTTCAGAGCTGTGCGAGCTACTTGGAGACCCTTGGCTCAGAGCAGATGATGCCTTCCGCCCGGGCTGTGGGGCCCTGCATGTCTGTGGGGCTCACGGTGCGACGCTTCTGGAACAGCCTGCTGAGGCTGGGCATGCCCTACCAACAGGTGGCCCCCCAGGTGGGTTGGACCCGCCCTCTCTCCCCCAACTATGATCACCCTCACACCCTGCCCAGCTCCAGCTTCCTGGAGTAGCACGTGTATGCTGCATCCTTCACTGGCTCCCCACTGCCCTCCCAGTCAAGGCCCACACAGGACAGCATGGCCCTTGGGGGTCATGTCTGGGCTCCCTGGCTCTGCCATTTGTGCTGCAGGACCCTGGAGAAATCCTCCCTGCTCTGAACCTCAGTTTTTTCATCTGTGCAATGGGGGAATATGAGCCTCATTTGTTATGGCTTCTCCCATGATCCCCACAACCACCCAGTGGGGAACGACCACTATGACCATGTCGGGGAGGGAACTAAAAGTGAGAGTGGTTATAGCGACATGAGGGCAGGCAAGTCCACTGAGCAAGAGCCCAGTAACCGGCAGCTGTTGCTGTCACCATTACCTTCCCGATAGCATGTGTGTAATCACAAGCCTGGGGCGGGGCTGGGGGCAGCAGAGCAGGGCCTGGCTTGGTAAGGCGAGTCAGTGGAAAAGAGGGAGATGGTTCTCTCCCAGTCATGCTGGTGTCAGACAACATCTGAGGGTCTGCGCCTCACGCAAGGCTATCAGAGCATCCCCAGAGAACTGGTCACCTCCCAGGCCCATCTCTCTCACCTGCCCTCTTTTCTTTTCCTGACCACAGAAAAGGGAAAATCAAGGGGAAACCCCCACCTCCAAGCCCACAGCCAAGGGCGAGCCGGCCAGGAGCCCCGAACGTATGACTGCCAAGTTCATTAAGGCCCCCTCCCCAATGCCAAGATTGCCCCAGACCTGCCAAGAGCCGGAGACCGTCCCCGTCAGAGTCTCCCTGCAGTGTCTAGCCACGACCAAGAACACCAGGAGCGTCCACTGCCAGACCATTGAGACGGCCCTGGTGCCCTGTGACGCGTGCACCAGCGTCCAGGGCAGCCTGCAGGAGGTGGGCAAGGTGGTCATCGGCCTGTGTCAGAGCCAGAACTTGCCCTCGTCCTTAGGCCAGTTCCAGCAGCTGGTGCAGGACAGCATGGGGCTCAGGCCGCTGCCGGCTGCCACCGTGGGCCACTGGGCAGCAGAGCAGAGCAAGGACCTGACGCGCCTCAGTAAGCACGTGGGGGCCCTCTCTCAGCTCGTCGGGCCCCTCAGGGCCCAGCTGGAGGAGGCCGAGGGGCAGAAGGCCGGCCTGAGGAAGCAGGCGGGCAGGCTGGAGCAGGCGCTGCAGCAGGAGCAGGGGGCGCGGCAGCGGCAGGCAGAGGAGGCCGAGCAGCGCGGGGCTGAGTGGGAGCGCGACAAGCAGCAGCTGCTCACAGGTCTGTGCGCCGGGGGCCGGACGCCTTGTGCCCAGGGCTCTGCCACAGCCTTAGCACGGGTGTTCCTGGGACAGGGCTTCGAGTACAAGCAGTCTGCGTGGAAGAAACCCAGGCTGGGGCGTGGGCAAGAAATAGGGAATGGAAGGCAGCGAAGAAGGGTGTGTTTATCCAGCAGTGACAGTGACATCCTGAGCAACCGGAGCCCCGTCCCACTGGGGGATGCCAGGAGATGCCTCCGACCTGTCCTGTCAGGAGGGGAGGGGGCTGGGGTGCGTATCCACTCACTCTGCTGGTCACAGACGGTTACTTGCCAGGAGTTAATTCCCCTGGCGCCTCCAGCCAAGCGCAGCAGCCCCTGTGGCTTTGGTGAAAGCTGTTAGAGATGCCACTACTGGCACTGGAGGTCGGCCGGTGCCTGCCAATGTGAGGCCTGAGGGATTCGGGCAAGTCACTGCCCTTTCTCACCCTCGCTGTTGCCGCCATGGAGGGCACCAAGGCCCAGAGGTGCAGACATGTGGCAGCCAGCAGGGTGGACAGGGCCCAGACCCCCTGGCCCTCCCCGGAGACCCGTAACCCTGGGTGGCCCCTCTGCACTGCAACGGCTGCCTCCACGCTGCAGGGTGCGCTGGGCGTGAAGGCCGCCGGCCTGGCCGAAGGGGCCTCTGAAGGGCCTCTCTCTCGGCTGCCATAGAAACCAGTGACCTGAAGACAAAGGTGGCCGCCCTGGAAAGGGAGCTGAAGCAGCAGCAGGAGTCCACGCAGGCTGTGGGTAAGAAGCCCCATCTCAAGCTGTACCACAGCTGGACGAGCACCCTCCATCTCTGTCCCCTGAGCTTCCGGGACAAAGATAAAGGGTGGGCCTGAGCGTCCACACTGCTGGGCGATGACCAAGCTGGGGTGCCACCTCCCACCCAGAGAGCACCTTCTGTTTTACAAACCCACTTCGGGTGAGGGGTCCAGAGCCCCATTTTGTGGCTGAGGACATTGATGCCCGGAGATGTGATGTGACCCCCTCCTCCGGACCCAGCTGGGTCAGAGGTAGTACAGGGACTTGCACCCAGGGCTCCCCTGCCCCACCCCTCCTACACCCGCTCAATCCTGCAGAGGCGAAGGCCCAGCAGCTGCAGGAGGAAGGCGTGCGCAGGGCGGCGGCTGAGAGGCAGGTGCAGCAGCTGGAGGAGCAGGTGCAGCTGCTGGCGGGGCGGCTGGAGGGGGCCAGCGAGCAGATCTGCTGGGCCAGCACGGAGCTGGACAAGGAGAAGGCCCGCGTCGACAGCATGGTCCGCCACCAGGAGGTGAGGCCGGGGGCCTCGCCAGGCCCTGGGTGCCCACAGTGTGGGCTGCAGGAAGAGGGCTCCACTGGCAGGGATTGGGGGGCTCATCTATGTATCTATGTACAGAGTCTGCCCTGAGCCGGGACTGGGGGAACAGTGACCCAGGGACAGATAACGCCCAATGAGGCCTCACTCTGGAGGGTTCCCCACCAGGCAAGGAAGAGCAGATATGTCGAATCTCTCCTGCCAGAGGGCTAAGGGGCGGGGAAAGTGCTGCAGGGGTCCAGGGAGGGCCAGCCATGTCTGCCATGGGAATCCAGAATGGCTTCTGGGAGGAGGTGGCCTTTGAGCAGGACACCAGTGGCTGGTGATCAGTCCATCAGCCAGGGCAAGGACAGGGAGGGCAGAGGGTGAGCCAGGGTGCAGCTGTACTCTGGGCAGTGGGGTCTCACAGGAGTCCCCAGGGGTGTGGCTGAGGAAGCAGGTGACTGGTCACCCAGTGAAGGGGGCAGGTCTGGGGCTGTCCTGGCTGGGCTTACCTGCAAAGGCTCAGCGGGGAGCCAGGAGCCCAGTTGAGAGTCCCCAGGGTCAGGCACGGGCCGTGGATAGGGAAATCCTTTCTGCCCCAGTGGGTGCTTTTCTCAGTGCTCTGGGAACAGTCAGAGCCACCACGTATTGGGTGTCTGCTGTGACCCAGGCACTGGGCTTCAGGCTCTGCAGTCCTCTCGTTCTCACTCCCTGCCACGAGGGTAGGAGATGGATGCTGTTGTCATCCCCATTTTAAGGGTGCGGAAACTGAGTCTTGGTGCAGTTAAGGAAGTGGCCCAAGGCCACACGGCTAGCGAGGTGGAGCCCGGACTCAGAGCAGACCAGCATAGGCTCTTCCTGCTTTACACTCTGTGGGTGTCGGGAGATGTGGGTTTCAGTGACACGGGCTGATGTGACACTGGGCACCTAAGGCTTCTGAGAAGAGCCTGGTTTCTAGAGTTCCTCTGCAAGTGGGGACTGTGACTGGGAAGAAGCGGGGTGAGGCCCAGAGTCAGCCAAGTGCTCTTCAGGGGGCACGTGTGCCACCAGGCTTCCCTCCGCCCCTTGCCCTCTGCTGTGCCAGCCTCGCCTGTGCACAGACATAGCCCGAGGGCAGCGGCAGGGTGGGTAGCAGATACTGGAGCCTCTTTAGTCCCACGTGGCTGGGCCTGGCCCCGTGGGCCTGATGGCCTCCCCGCCCATCCATTCCCACTTAGTCCCTGCAGGCCAAGCAGCGAGCCCTGCTGCAGCAGCTGGACAGCCTGGACCAGGAGCGCGAGGAGCTGCGGGGCAGCCTGGACGAGGCTGAGGCCCAGAGGGCCTGCGTGGAAGAGCAGCTGCAGAGCCTGCGGGCCGAGAGGGAGCAGGGGCAGTGCCAGCTCCGGGCCCAGCAGGTGAGGGCACTTCTTCCCTCCAGCCACCCGAGTGCCTGCAGGCCTGTCTCACGTCTGGGGGTTGGGAACAGTGTCCCCAGGGGATCCAGGAGCATGCGGCTCAGGAGCCAGGCCTAAGCCTCCCCCTGCCCCAGGAGCTGCTGCAGAGCCTGCAGCGGGAGAAGCAAGGCCTGGAGCAGGTGACCACTGACCTGCGGCTGACCATCTTGGAGCTGGAGCGGCAGCTGGTGGAGCTGAGGGAGCGGGAGCGGCTGCTGGTGGCCTTCCCAGACCTGCACAGGCCCAGCGAGGCCCAGATCCAAAGTAGGGGACCAGGGATGGTGCCACAGGCGTGCCGGGGCCCAGGGTGGGCAGCTGAGGGCTCACACGGGCAGGACACTGGGGGCTGCAGTTCCCCAGCTTGCAGCAAAGGTGGCCAGCAGGGGTGGCCAGCACCACCCAGGTGCTTTGTGTGTTCTCCTCTCCCTGTGTAGACAGGGATGTGGAAGCCCGGAGGTGATGTGACTGCCCCCAGTCACAAGCGCCAAATGCAGAGCCAGAGTGGCTGTCTCTGTAGCCCATGCTCTTCACCATGTCACCTGCCCTTGCCCCACTTCCCTACGTCCCTTTTCCCGGCGTCTCCCCAAACCATGCTGTGGGGCTGGTGTCCTGGACCCCATGGCACAGGAGTGCTAGGTCCCCATCTTGGCACAGGATTGGATGTCAGGTGACCCAGGTTCTCCTCCCAGCCCCTCCAGCCGTCTAAAGCTCTGGGGGGTCCATTTGCAGAGTGTCCGGAGGAGCTGCTCAGTGCAGCTGCTCACGATAAGTCATCCCTCCTGAGCACTAAGTGCCAGGCCTGTGTCCCCCTCAACCTCCCTGCGAGGCGGTCAGCGGCCCCTTTTGACAAACCAGGGAACCAAGAAGCAGAGCGGGCAGCAGCTTGCCCAGGGTCATGCAGCCAGAAGGAAACGTCCATCCCACAGCCGTGGGAAAGGGTGACCTCCCGGATGCCTGCGACTCACGCCCAGCGCCGGCTGTGTGGTTTTGGACGGCTCACTTTTTCTCTCTGGCCTGCCAAAAACAGGCGGCCTTGGAAGAGATTCACTCTCTTGCTTATTAGCTAAGTCCTCTGCAAGCTCTAGGGCCCACCCAGCTCTCAAGTTTTTTAATACCGTGGCCACCTTCCCACGGCAGGGGGACAGGGAAGGGGGAACAAGGCCTCAGGAGCAGGAAGACAAGATGGGAGGCCCAGTGCTCTGCCCAGCTCGCCTGCGCCCGCCAGGCCAGCCACCCACGCTGGTGTGGCTGCTCCCTGTGGTCCTGTCCCACTGGGCACCAGAGGCAGACCCGGTGGGGTGTGGGGGCCCAGATAGCATGTCCCTGCAGACTCCGGCAACGTCACGGACGACATGGAGAGGCAAGTGCAGGCCAACGACATCCGCATCCGGGTCCTGCAGGAGGAGAACGGGCGGCTCCAGTCAATGCTGTCTAAAATCCGGGAGGTGGCCCAGCAGGGGGGCCTCAAGGTGGGCCCAAGAGGGTGGGCCCTTGGGGACTTGGAGGAAGCCCCTACCCATTAGAGGTCTTTAGACTGTACCGTGGGAAGTTGTTGAAAGCCCACCTCATTACACGTGGCTGTAGGCTGTGCTTTTGTGAAACGTCTTCCACGTGTCAAGGCCTGAGGATGATACGGATCCAGTGCCTTCTAGCTCCAAAGCCGCCCATAGCCCTTCATACCTGTGTGTCACATGCAGCCAGAGCCTTGTTGAAAAGCACCCTTCCCACATTTATTGCCCGCTCGAGAGTCTGCAGCTGAGGATGGGCCCTGGGAGGCTTCTTACGCCCTGCCCCTTAGGGAAGGGACCGTGGTTATGGGTTTGGGCCCACCCTCCCCATCCCCGGCTATGACACCCTCTCTGTACAGTGGGGAGGGGCCTCCCGGGCCCTCCTGAGCTTGGCTTTCTTTGCAGTTGATCCCACAGGACCAGCTCTGGTCCCCTCCCAGCAAGGGAACTCAGGGAGCAGCCCCCCCAGTGCAGGCTCAGAGGGCATCCCCAGGGTGAGTGAGGCTCTGCCAGAGGCAGGGCAGGTGGGTGGGTGGAGTGGTCTCCCTCGCTCACAGAGGATCTTGGATCTGGTCCTCCCTCAGGCCTCTGGGCAAGTGGCAGCCTCCCGGCAGCAGGACAGGCAGTGCGAGCAGGACCTTGCCGGGCCAGCCCCGAGCATCCCCACCTCAGCAGCCCTGCGGCCGGCCCAGCAAGCCCTCCCTGGAGGATGTGACCCACTCGGCCATCTGTGCCCAGAACCCCATCCGGGCCTTGGCCAGGCTGAGGAGGAGACTGTCACCAGGCCAGGGCCAGGCCAGATCGGCACACCAGCCCCAGAAGCGGCTCACATAGCCTGCAGCAGGGCTGGGGCTGGATGGCAGGCGGCTGGCAACCCACCCACTGTAATAAAGCCCCAACCACGTACCCACAGCAATCTTGGCCTCGCAGCGTGGCTAAATCAGAGGAACAGCCCTTCCTCCCCTCTCCTGGGCAGGGGCCACTGAGTCCCCAGCCGTGCAGGTCATTGGCCAGCAGAGTCCTGGCACTACAAGCCCTCAGTAAATGGGAACTTCCTGCCTCCTCCTTGGCAGACTATGGGAGAGGAGAGCACACCAAGGGCAGAAAGAAGCTTGTAGTGCATGGGCCAGGTGAAGGGCAGTCTTTCTATCCCCCAGCAAGGGCCAAGGGGTAAACCTGGACTCAGTGACTGGCACCAAAGGAGAGGAGGATCAGGGTGGAGGTGTGCGGGGAAGGGCCGGTGAGGACACCTGAGACAAGCAAGGACCCGGAGGCTGGGCCCCTGGCTCTGGGCTCACAGAGGCAGGCAGAGGGCAGCGGTGCCCTTAGCCTCCCACCCTGGCTCTGAACCTCAGGCTGAGGACGTGAAGGGCCCAAGAACATCAGGCCCCCTTTCCCTGGGTGAGAGTCACAAAGGGTTTCTCCAAATCTTGTAGGTCATAGCCCCAGGAGGCCACTCAGGGCAGGGCAAAACCTTGCACAACCAGAGAGCGGGACATCCCAGCCAGCCCTGGTTTGACCAAGCCTGTCCCTTGGGGCCCACCCAGCCCAGGATGCCACGTGGCTGGGCACTGATGCCACTAGCTACACCAGACACACAGCTATCAAGTTTTGCTAACGAAGCCTCCAACCTGCCCTGAGTCACCTCTGTGAAGGACAGGCTCCAAGACCTTGCTGAGGACTTCTCGGGGTGCACACTCCCAGCTGCCTGTGGCATCCTCCCTGGGTGAGGGGGCCACCAGGCAGCGTGCCTCAGTTAACGGGTGTCCCCGCAAGTGCTGTGTGCAGAGTGGACTGGCACAGCCCGGTCTGCCCAACTTCTGCCTCCGAGGGGGCCCCAGCCCCTCCCTCACAGGGGCGAGCCAGCCCTGAGCAGGAGGCCTGTGCCCAGGCCCAAGAGGGGCCCCTCACAGCTGAGCGAGTCTCTCAGGCCTCCGCCAACTCCACATCCATTTATTAATTAGATCTTGGCTCTGGAGGTCAGAAGGCGGCTCTGCGTGGCCCCAGTTCTCCGCTCAGGGTCTTTGAAGGCTCAGATCAAGGTATCCGCTGAGTTGCATTCCCTTGCCATGGCTCTGGGAAAGAATCCACTTCCAAGTTCACTCTGGTGGTTGGCAGAATTTTGATCCTTGTGGCTGTAGGACTGGTCCCCATTTCCTTGCTGCTGGCTCTCAGTTCCTAGAGGCCATCCACCTCCTTGCCACGTGGCTCCCTCCAGCTCCGAGTCAGCAACAGAGAGCTGCTCACGCACTGAATCCCCCTCGTGCCTCCGATCCCTGACTTCCTCTTCTTCGAACAGCTGGAGAAAAGTCCGCTTTTCACAGGCTCACGTGGCCAGATGCTGTCTTAAGGTCAGCTATGCCACGTAGCACCCAATCACGGGAGTGAAATCCCCTCGTCACAGCTCAGAGATTGCACAAGGCAGGTCTGTGGTGGGGGAGCAGAAGGGGGACCTTGGGGGCTACCTTAGAATTCCACCTACCACAGGCAGTAAAACCCAAGGTGACTTTCTCTTAAAACATCCGTACAATTTTACATCTTATGTTAAAATATATCCATGTTTATTTTACTATTAAACCTTCCCAACCCCAACTGTTTTTTTTTTTTCTTTAAAAATGGATGCCCCGGAAGATGCACCACATTTATCCTGTGGCTTCAAGTGTCCTGGTCAGCGACACACAGCCCCAACCAGAAGTACGGGATGAGATGGTTTCTAAGGCCTCTGGTCCCAGCCAGGCCTGGGAAGGCAGCCCAGGAGTCCCAGGGCCACAGGCAGTGGAGGAGTCTCTGGGTTGAACTTCACAGCTTTGACCAAGACATATCGTGAAGGATGGT